>CM068388.1:93164400-93219400 GCA_034770075.1 Aralia elata | reverse complement strand
CGCTACAAGTCTCTACCACATTATAATCATTCATAAACAATGTGGCTAATGGATCAGAACTATGTGCAGTCTCAAAGAAATGCAAGGTGGCGTTAGGACCAAGCCTTTCCTCGTAGAAATCATAATGTAGCATTTCATTACTGACATCCCAGTGTATGAATTCTTCCTTGTATTTGCTCATCAAACTTTGTATTCTTGAGTTAACAGCTGATTGAAGATCTGGAGCTGTCAGATTTTGGACCCAATCTGGGATATACTTTGGATCCTCCCAGAAGATATTATGACCTCTAGCAATTATTTGGTTAGCTCGAACAAATTCTAGCATCTTGTCTGCTAAGGTGTAGTTAAGCTGTCCTGGTTTAGGCTCTGTCACGTACCACTTAAGTTCATTTTCGAATACTGCTGCATTGAATCGCTTAACAAACCAATTCTGTCACAACATTATATATAAAGATTAATAGGGCTGCAACATATAATAATTCCCAATAATGACTGCTATAAAACTTGAAAAATTAGTGACTATTATAAAACCTTGGCATCAGTTTTATGATTATCAATTCATACTTGATAGGGTGTGTTCCCAATAATGGTCTTTGATATAGCAGATCCAAATGGGAAATCTTTTGAAACTTGTTCCAAGGCAATTGTTGCTCTTTGCAGCCTACCTCCTTGCTTATCAGACACATGGATTGTCACGGCACGCTTCCTTTCCTGAAGTAAAATATAAATAAGTAAAATAGTAGATGTATATTCCCCCGAGAAAAATTTCAAACTTCAGCTAGTAGTGTTAATACTGATTATCAGTATCAAAAATTTGTGATCTTGAAGCTATAAGACTTCTGATTATCAGTATTTACTTACCGTGTTAATTTTGTACTGTTGATTGAATCTCCACTGCTGCTCAGTAAATGGCTGCAAAGAAGCACTTGTAACTTCTATATTGATGTCTCGATCATCTGAATTCTGTTATGAAAAATTAAAAAAATAAAATTAAGTTCGTTTGTTTTACTACTTATTTCTAGTATTTCTTCTACTTTTGATACCCCAAAGCACTTGTGCCACATATTGTAACACACACTGAAGATTAAATGCATTTTTGGGGTGTGAGAAAGACCAATATACCTGAAAGTATAGAAGAGCAAAGTTTTCTGGTGAGCTCAACACAAATCCGCCCTTGAGAAATGACCAGCATCCACGCTTCGCCACCACAGTCCCTATACAGTTATGTGTTGTATTTTCTGTCATTAGGCTTGCCCGTATTAGACCTAAATCTGCACCATCTATCTTGACCCAAACTGTTCATCAAAATTAAAACATTGTTTTAAATTAGAGTAATTTCTATGAAACGTTATTATTCTGATAAGAAGTAGCGCAATGATATCATGCATTTTATCTTTAAAGATTCAAAATTTTGCTACCAAAACAGTTAAGAATTACATTCCCATTTACCATGGTAAATTTACTAAATCACCAATGCATAAACTAATGTCCAGAGCAATAGTATCATTAGTATAAAATAAAGGAAAGGAAAAGATAAGGAAAGAAAACTGTAGCATTTCCTCAATCCATTAAATTACAGCTAGGTCTCTCAACAAGGCTATCTCAATTTAAAAAAGTTAGATGGTCTCCAATCTTGTAAATTACAGCTATGTATCTCAACAAGGGGATTATAGGTGTATTGTATGTTTCTGAATATGAGACCCTTGTACCAACTTGTAACAAATGCCAAAGGTGACACAGTGTTGGCTACAAAAACAAGGAAAAGTAAGTTACTAAAACTTTTACCTAATAAGAGAAAACAGAGTTCAGCACCAAAAAAAAAAATTAAAAATTAAAAATAAAATAAAATAATCAGTCTTGTCATAACATTAACGACATCAATTCAACAAGAAGAAAAAAAAATATGATTTACAACATTTCATTAAGATCATCATGAAGAGTTTTATATGCTAATGAAAATCATCACGCAAAAATGAATTCGCAAAATTAAGAAACTCAGAATACCGGAAAAACAGTAAATGGTGGCTTGAGTGAGGTTGTGCAAGAGAAACGCTGGCGAATAATGTGCAGTGTTCCTATTGATTCCCTGGGCATAGGCAGCCACATCTCTGAGAATTCCTCCTGCATAAAGTGGCTCCTCTGCTCGCAATTGGCACTGTTCATCAAGAAACAGACAGAGTGTGGAAAAATTAATTATTACAACCACCTTGATCATAAATTATTATGAGAAAAACTGGTTGTACATAAATAGTACTCAATTAAGTCAAAATACATGGCAAAAAGTCTGCACTATTAATTTCCTTGTAGTTGTTACCTCAGTATAAGCAGAGGAATCATAGAGTGGCCCATCTGCAACAAATATGACAGAGAAATCATCAAAATTCTAAATTATACATATATATGTAATAGAAGTGCTTAATTTTGTGTGTGCATTTGTGTGTGAGAGAGAAAAAGAGAGAGAAAGAGAGGGAAAGAACCATAAGAGGAAGCCAAGGAAGTCCAGACGAAGAGGAGGAGAACCAATAGGGAAAAGGATGGAAAATATTTCATGCTCTTTTTTAATATGTTTGTATAAATATAAAATTATATAGAGAGCTACAGAATGAACTACTGCAGCTTATATATGAAATGAACTATGTTTACAATATAAGGGAATTAAAGGAAGTTTATTTTCCACAAGAAATGTCATAAGAAAGAGACAAGGTAGGTAGCAAGGAGAGAGGTAGCGGCAGGATCACGAGATCAACAGTTGTGGTCTCAGCTGCTTCACATGCTAACGTAAGACTTATTTCATATATATATATATATACCCAGCGGATCTGGTCCGGACTCCCGGACCTGACCAAAATCCGGACCCGGAATTTTTTTTTTTTTTTTTTTTTTGCAAAACAGTTAATAAAAAATATATAATGATTTTTGGTATTGAAAAAAATTATTAAAACAGTATTTTGGGTTTGATTTGGATACATATAACAAACACTGTTATACAGTCGGTACAACACTGTTTGTTATGTATCCAAATCAAACCCAAAACACTGTTTTAATAATTTTTTTCAATACCAAAAATCATTATATATTTTTTATTAATTGTTTTGCAAAAAATAAAATAAAATAAAATAAAATTTTCGGGTCCGGATTTTATCAGGTCCGGGAGTCCGGACCCGGACTTGATCTTAACTCTATATATATATATATATATATGTGTGTGTGTGTGTGTGTGTGTGTTTTGGGGTGTTGGAGGGGGGGGGAGGATTATCATAATCAAATTATCAAAATTAAATTGTGATAATCAGCTAGATTTATTAAAACTATCTTAGTTCTTTTATACGAGGGTATTCATGAAGTGAACTCTAGTGATGAAATCAAAATTTCTTTTAGTGAGGTCAAAATTATTATGAGGTTATAAATAATTTAGTAGGAATTTGATGGCAGCGGTTCTGAGCCAAATTTTTTAAATAATTTTATATTTTTGGGTTACAAATATAAAATATATATTTGATTACAATAATAATATAATAATTGATAACTATATATACACCCGATTGACCCCTAACAGACTTTTTTAATGAGAAATTGTTTATAAATAATTAATTCCTTAATTATTTCGAAAAACAATGTAAAATAAATTATTAATTAATTTAAGAAGATTATATGGATATACATATATAGAGGAGGTAGTAGTAATATGAGATTGAGATTGAGATTTGAGTAAAAAAAATATAAAATTTCAATTTAACGCCGATATTTGAAATTTTATAAAATTTAAGTAGGGTCAATTTATATATAACACCTATAATTTTTAAAATTTTCAATATATTTTTAAAAAAACTAATTAAAAAACAGGGGGGTGGGGCTATGTGGCTTCTTCTCTGGTGAACTCTCACCACTGTAGCAATATATTCGAGTCAAGAGAGGAGAGAAGAGATGTAGAGAGAATAGAGTCAAATTGGTTAATTCCTTGATATTTTAAGCAAGTACAGAACATAGCCTTAGCCTCTTATAGGTCTTACTAACCCATTGCATTCTAAAATAAATTCATAGCCTTCATTTTCTACTGATAATTTTCAAGCAATTTCATCCAATGCTGCCCCTATGATTGTGCTCATTTTTCAAACTATAATTTGATTATAGCTTATTTATCCATATAAGATGTGCCAATTACAACAGTATCAAATCATTTTTATATTTAAAATAGTTACAACTAAAAGCAGATGCTGTCAGTACAACCATTCCTCCATTCATCCTACCTAACATTGTTACTTCTTCGGATAGTTTTATGTACATGTATTATGGGCTCTTTAGCATTTTTAGGAACTCGTACCTTGGACCTTTAATATATACTTATTTGTTTGTTTGTCAAAACTTATAAATTATTTATTTCCAAAGCTTGCATGTGCGTTGTATATATCAAACTAAACTAGTTATTTATTAACTCTCTTCCCATGAATTCAGTATGGAGTGTGCATTTTTTTTAGTGGTAATTGAGGTACGTGGTGTGCTTGAATTAGCAGAAATCAGCCTGCACTGCACCCACCCACCCACTAGTAACATACTTACTACAACATATATAGCTTTGTTGGTGATGTTATTGGAATATTGAAAATTCACAGTAATCACCTAGCTAGCTAAAAGTGAGTGAATGTAATTAAGCAATTATTCCAAAAATAATAATCCTGTGATGAAGGTAGGTAGCTTGGTCCGTGACATTAATTTTATGAAAATGCAGACGACGACTTTGGGCCATTATTATGATTAT
The DNA here is from genome assembly GCA_034770075.1 of Aralia elata. Classification (NCBI taxonomy): domain Eukaryota; kingdom Viridiplantae; phylum Streptophyta; class Magnoliopsida; order Apiales; family Araliaceae; genus Aralia; species Aralia elata. The sequence continues at coordinate 93,214,644 of CM068388.1, read as the reverse complement.
GTACTGGAAAAAACTTTGACCTTGTAGTAGGTTTTAGGGAGGGATGGATGGATGGATGACCAGACCAGACCAGACCTACATTTATTTATTTTGGAGCGAGTCAACTTTTGGGGACATTGCTTCCATTTTCTGGAAGGAAAAGTGAGACACTTTGCCTTCCAATGGAGGAAAAATCATAAAAATCTTGTCTTGTGTCTCACTCTTCATCTTTGAGGCATTGCTTTGCTCCCATTTATAATATGCATGCATATGTTGTCAGTGGGATTCATCTAAGGACTACTAGTCTACAATGATTTGAATTTGCAGCAGGACGAGGACGGACTACTCAGTGCATCAAACAAGCAGGGGACCATGTATCTATCTAAAACCGGGAATTTTGTTGGATTTGCAAAAATTTAGTTCATAGCCTGAATGAATAATTAACGAAAAATGATATACATATTTCAAATATTTACGTCGACTTTTTAATTGACATTTATGTAAATAAATATTAGTTGTAACCTTTATGGAGAGATGTACTCTATTATAATTTTATCCAATCTCATGTTTCGCATTCAAACCAAGCTGAAGTAGAAGGCCAGGTAATCTAGCAGAATTTAGGCTAAAATTTTATGGTTAACGATGCTTAAGCAGACTTTACCTTTTGTAATACAAGTCATAGAATATAAGGAAATGTAAAGTATGATTTCCTAACTTCAGGCCATAACAACAAAATAATTGAAAGCCCAACCCACACTATCTCGTTACAAGCCCAAACTTAGTCAGTTCAGGCCTTTTAGCTTTTTCAACTTCAGGCCCATGAAACCCTCCAAAGTCTGGCTATTATTCTAGAATTGCACCTTTTGTTTCTTCCTCCCCTGGTTTTGAAGAAACATGTCACGCACAGATAGAGACAAAAAAAAACCCAAAGGATTTTTCTGTAAAACAGCATAATCCAACTCCGTTACAATGGACTTGCCACAAACACACATAATTAATCCGCATCAATACAACATTTTTTATTTATAGCTTCGGAAAAAAGTACAATTACAACAAATATTTTCCTTACAATAGGTACAATACTAAATTAAGCCATAAACTTGCTACTCGATTAAATAGAGGACATCACTGGGAAATTCTCCCATCAATCCTGTATAATATCTAGTCCTCCTATCATGGAATTAAAGATTTGTGAGTACTTTCATGGCCATTAAGATACAGGCTTTGACTTCTTCGACTTCTTGCTAGCATAAATCTTGGAATAAACATCTTTTGTTCTAACAGCAAGTAGTACATCCAAACCAAACCCAATTATGCATGCAATAGCCATTACAACAAATACTAGCCTGTAACAGTGAGCGCCTATGCATGTGTTTCCGCCTCCAGCCGTGCTTGTAGCCTGTGAATCGTACAAGAAACCAGCAAGCATGCCAGAGAATAGGAACGAGCCAAGTGGAAGGTTGAGGATTAGGATGTTGTAGATTAGACCATAATATTTTAGACCAAATAGTTCAGAAGCAGTTGGAACTGTGACAGCAAGACGGACTCCATAGCATATTCCAACTACAATTGAACCAACGTAAAGGGAACCAGGCAAAGCCATGGCCATCAAAATGTAACCTACTGCCATTAGAATTTGAGAGGCTGCATTCCAAATAGGCCTAGGTGTTCCAGATTTCCTGCAGATATTATTAATAATTAATGAGTTGCTATCAGTGAATTAGCCTATACAACTGAATAAAGTTAAATATAACATGTAATCTGACTAAATGGATCTAACAAGATTATGGATCAAAGATTCCTTTTTTTTTTCCTTTTTTTTTTGAGAAAATCTTCCATGAAAGGTTGAAATTGCGATTGAAAATTGACACACATAACTTAAGTGGTATCAATTCAGTGGACCAAACCAGTAAATCTGCAGTCCATGTTTTCAATAAACCCGCTGGGACAATGCAATCTAGTGAGCCACTTGCACAAGACCTTATAAATTGAACAATAACCACTTGCTTTATAAATGGAAAATAATCTTTCCCCAACACTTTTCTGAAATAACTTTTTTAATATAGTTTGAAACTGAAATAGCTAGGAGTGCAAGCTAAGGCAAGATTGGCTGTATAACCAAAACTACAGGCATAATAACCGGAATCAATTCAATGTATTAGACTAGGACTTCTCCTGAATACTAAAGTCAACAATTTTTTAAATGGCAACAGGGAGGGGGCCTAACAAATAATGTTATTTAGAAGGAATGTAACAATGCAAGAAACTAAGATTCAATTTTTCTAAGACCCTACCCAATTGTAGGGCCCAAAATCTTTTCTGAGCTAAAGTATACTTATGAAGAGAAGGTGGACATTAACAATGGCAAAGGGGTCCCTCTTCCCTAATCTTCCTCAAGTGGGTTAGCCTTCCCCACATCATTGACCCCAATAAACAACCATAGTTCAAAGTGCAAGAGAAACAATATTTAATAATATTTATCTTATATTAAGCTTTCTGCCTTTTAATAATAGGAATGCTACTTCCACCAACCCATTGACAAATCTTCCAAGGATGGGAATAAAAAGGCCCTCTCTATTCCTTTTTTTTTTTATTATTATTAAAAGGAGAGAAGAAAACTGTTCTCACCTATATTTTAAGGAATTTTTCTTTGGGGGATTAAGAAAGAAAACTTTCAAGCTCCTTGCTTGTCCTCAAGTGATCAAACATTAAGCTTTTTGCAATAGTTCTCTACATAATCAAGTAAAAAATAAAATAAAATACTTGCCCGCAGAGGCAGACACTTAGCGAATACAAATATGTTCGATCAGACTCAAACACAGCGGTATAAATCATGTCTGACAAAACATATAGAAGGATATAATCATATAGCTTATACTTTTCTATGGTTACTTAAAAGCTCATGCTATAGCAAAGTTTCAGCAACAATTAAGAGAAATAACAAACTTTGAAAAGTAGTTAACTTACTTGATAAAGTACTCGGAAACTGAACCTGAAAGAATCCGCCCAAAAAATCCCCAAATGCTAGTAAGTGAAACAAACATGGAGACATCAACATATCCAAGAGCCAAACCCATTTGTCCCATGTTATTCATCACTGCCAAGCCGGTCCCTACTCCACAAAGAAATGAGAAAAATAAAATCCAGAAATCAGCTGTCCTTAATGCCTCAACTATCGTGTGATCCTCCCCAATCAGTGGCTGCCTTTTCTCGACCTCCTCCTCTGCCTCTACCACAGTTGTCTCTGGCTTTTTCTCAACCTCTGGCAGATTATCTTGCACCAGAAGTGGTTCAACTATGTGATGTTCAACATCTAAATTTTTCGAATTGGATCGGATAAAATTTTGTACCATAAGGTACAAAGGAACAGATAATGGGGAAGCTATAAGAATAAGAAGTATGATAGCAAATGCTTGCGCTAGCACATGGCCATGCGTGCCACTAACATCATATGCTAGCAGATAAACAGCTATTATTACTGCAACAACATTGAATATTCCAAAGTATTTGACTTCCTGCTTTTCTTCACTGGATGTGGAAGATGGTGGGATTTCGCGGAGGAATAGAATGGCAGTAAGGCAAACAACGAAGGGAACTATTGCCAGCATGAGAAGGAAAGTTGCAGGATCATCTGAGAACAAAGCAGTACAGAGATCTGTAAATATGGCAGTGCTTAAACCCACATAGCCTTTGAGAATTCCCGAAACCGGACCCCTGTTTTTCCTAAAGTTTCGAATGCATGTAACCAGAATTGCAGTGTTCATCCATGTCGTGCTGTTCCCTCCCATACACAGAAATATGCACATCTGCACTCAATGATATATTTAGATTAACATGAGCTAGCTTATAATCTGTGTTTCTTTAAATGAATTATATATAAAAAAAATAGATATCATAGTAGTCAGCTGTTTAACAGATTCATTAATAATCTGCTGCTCAATACTCTGAACAGAATCATAGATTAATGTATCCAGCTTAGCTATGATTTAGTTCAGCTACATTCTTTTTCTTTTCTTCTTCAGTTTCCTTTCCTAGTCGGCCGAGGGGCAACCACATAGTAACATGAGGGAATGATAGCTAATGATTGAACAGAAGATTAATAGTGTTTATAGAAATTAATAATTGCAATTAATGCTAGAGGTCCATAATTATTTGCCAAAATCTTGTACTGAATGATTCTTTTAGTATGTTCTTCATATGGGCAATTAATTTGATACTCGGTTTCACAAAAAGTGTCTCATTTGCCAAAAAAACAAATCCAAAGAAAGAATAATCTTTACATTTGCACTAGTATAAATAAACAATGTACTCAAGTTTGAATCATAATTCCACTATAATATCAGCACTTTTAAACTAACAATTTATTATTTTTACGGGTAAAATGGAACAAATAAAACCTTAACATTTGCAAATGGTACTGTTTTTGCGGAAAGATGCGGAAAAAAAGGTATTTCCATATCATATGGGAATTTCAATCTGGTATCTGAGCAAAATTTACTAGACCTCTAATATTAGTCAAAACTTATACAACCTTCTGTTTTATGGTAAAGCAGTATTACAGAGCTCTAAAGTCAACATTATTACCCATTAACATTAACATTAACATAAATTAAAAGGTATGCCGGTTGACAAATTTCCGTACATTACACACAAAAAAAAAAAAAAAAAAAAAAACTTAACAAATTAGCGAAAGTTAAATTTGGAATAATTTATGCTATGCTTACCACCCAATAAGGAAGAGGCTGAATACGACGGCTAACGACAAGCCACTGAACCCCATAACCGATAAATCCTTCAATGGAACCGATGAGGAGCAGAACTTGAGGGGACAGTCGGTCGGAGCCAAGTCCGGCCAGGATCCCGAAGGCTTTGCCGACGTCTTTGGCGACAGAGAGGTTGTTGAGCTGGAGCTGAGTGAGAGACATGAGGGATTTCAGAGCATCGGAGTAGTTGGAGAATGTGTAGTTGTTGCCGGAGATGGCTTGGACCCAAATGGCCGTCACAAATCCTAGCCATTTTCCGGCGGGAGATGTCGGAGAAAATTCAAACCCCATGAAGAGAAAACGCAAAACAAAGCAAAGACTTGTAAGCTTGGTTTGTTTGGAGTGAGAGAGGAAATGATGGCGAGGAATTTGCTTTAAAAGGTTGAGCCCGGGGAACACAATATTTGGTGACGCTTGGGGTGACTGTAGTTTATAAAGCGACGCGTACCATTTTTATATCTTTATTTATTCTACTTCTACTTCTAGGAAATGGAAGATCTATTCTTCGTGGACCACTTGGTGTTAAAATTTTGTTTATTTTCCTTATTTTATTTTAAGCTATAATTCTTTTTAAGACAAAGTTCTAAGTTTTTCTCGTAAAAGGAGAAAATGATATATTTTACGATTTTTTTATTTAATTATTTTTTATGAATTACATAGATAATTATAATTGATAAATTTTTAATAATATATTTGATATAATAAGTCAATTTTATAATTGTTGAGGTGGCAAGAAAAGTAAGCAAAGTGCCTTGGGAAAAAGAAATAGCTTGGTGACTCACAACAAATTTTTGGAAAAAGAAAAAAAAAGACATTTATCTTTTGTTATCTTTGGCAGCAGAGCATGGAAGGAGAAAAGTAACATGTGTTATATATATATATATATATATATATATATATATATATATATATATATAATATTATAATTTATGTTATATATTATGTATCTATACTAATTATATTAATTAAAATTATATAAATTTATACTAATTTAAAATTTAATATACTTTTATTTAAATTTAAAAATGAAATTATATTTCTAATCCGACATAGCCAATTAGTAGTTGTTAAATCCGGGGATCGTAAACGTTGAAGACGTACAAGAAGCCGAAGACTTGTACTCTCTTTTTATTGAGTTGTTTTTCTGTTGGGCTGCTTGTTTCTAACTTCTAAGGCACGCAAGGAATTTTATTTAGTTGTATTTTACGCGGCTTGTACCACTTTCTTTTTCGATAAGTCCTTGTTTTTTCCCCCTCAAAAGTACTAATTAAGGCATTACTATATATATATATATACACACACACACACCCACAATTTCAATTAAAAAATGTTTTAAAAGTCAATAGTATATACCGCCCAAAAGAAAGGAAAAAGTAAACAATAGGGGGGAATATGTTTAAGAAGATTTAAAGGACTAATTAATGAGACTTCCATAATTTTAACAAGAGTATGCATGTCTGTGTATTGAAATTGACGGAGTAAAAAATGTAGCCTTATAAATACTAGCTAGTTGGCCCCTTGTACGTAGCACACGGCTTGACTATGCAATTTATATTACAATGTTCATTTAAAAACTAGTATAATTTTAAAAATGTAGCCTTATAAATACTAGATAGGATAGGATAGGATAGCCCCTAGCCCCTTGTATGCACACAGGTTAACTTCCAATTTATAGTTTTGATAAAATATAAAATGGCTTGAAAGTCGAGGAATCAAAGATGGTATATTCGTTCTATTCTATGGCATTATACTAGCATAGTACCATACCTTAGTAGGTACGTAAATTTCAAAATAAAAATAAAGTAGATACGTAATATATTATGTGTTGGATCAGAAATAGTGAAGTCATTTTCTATCTTTAGCATGTGAGGCGGCAGATTCCTTTCGACAAACCTGCAGTAAATAGATCGGAACCTACATAATTACTCCACGTATTAACGTCCAAATATTTGTAAATTAACTCAGACTCTTTAAATCAATATATATATATATATGTATATGTTTGGATTTTAAAAAAAAATTGAGTAAAAAATAAAAGAGAAAAAGACTAAATAAAACTTAAAAATATTTTTTTAACTATATGGTATATTATACTTCTTTCGGTTAAAAAGAGTCTCATTTGACTTTAATTTTATTTTATTTATGAAGTTTTAAAATTCAGTTTGTGTTGTGAATTTATTTTACTTTTTGTATATAGTAGTTTTTTATTTTATTTTTATGTAATCTACAATATAAACTATTTCATTAATTAAGATTAAATAAATTCTCATTAATTTTGAATTTTTGCTTTTTACGATTTAACTATATAGACTTAAGTTGGAGGGAGTATATAAAGATTTTTATATTAATATTTTTAAAAATATCAAAAATTATATACATCTTTAAGATAATTTATTCTTTTTGAATATTTTTTTTTGTCAGCTAAAGTACTGTCTGCCTAGGCGTGTATGTAGCAGATAAGATGATGATAAGTTGATAAGACGTTTGACATTGTTATTATCACTTTTTATTGTGCGGCCATGGTTGAATCCTTAGCTTAACCTATTAAAACTATTAGCATCATTCTTCTTGCTGCCTTTGCATTTTTCATAAGAATAAAGACAATTTTTTTTGTTGCTTAATTCGAACGAGTATATAATTCATATTACGTACGACTCAATCACCAGTTCACTTTAAGCCTATCTTTTGTTCCTTAAATTCTTAACTTGTCTAACAAAAAATATTTTTTAGATAACCCAAGTTCAACTATAACTCAAAAATAAGAATACTACATAATTGTTTGTATACGTAGAAAGATACGAATATGTGGGTTGAAAGTTTTGTAACTGCTGAGCTACAAATTATATACTAGTATTCTTTCTATTTTAAAATATAAAATTTTTATTAACTTTTTAAATATTAATATTTATAATAAAAAATTAAGTTCAAAAGTAAAACGATTAATATTTTTTTATGATTAATAATATTATTTAAATAATTTATACTATTTATCATTTTATTAAATAAATTTTATATTACTTTTGAGTTTAAAAATCAGGGGATTTTTTTTTCCTACTACATGTGCTCTACTTATCAAGGATGTTGATAAATTGCTTATATGTACTTTATATTAATTGAGCCTAATGCGTCCATGGTGCATACAGCCTGTAGTGATGGGGTATAACGTGACAGGCGATAATATTATAGTAATAAATAAATCAGATGCACCTCAACATTAACAACTCTCCAAAACTATATACGAGTATAAATACGAGTATAAATAATCAACACAAAGATATATGATTGTTTCCCAAAATCGAGTACGTCTGCGGGAGCGGTAAGCGAAGACTATTTTATTGATTATGTTCGTGATACATAGGGTTATACAATAAAGAGTATTTATAACTGTTACTTTTATTCCAACCCCAATTCACATTATAGTCTGAATACCCATAATGCCCTTATAACACAGTATCATACCGCGCCCCAAAACCTTTGGGTTTTCGACCCAACCCGAACAACTGAATATATATGTAACCGAACGGAACAGAGCGAGACACTGACCATTTTTTAAACTTCTTAGTTACGAGCTACAAGTTATAACAAGACGTGTATATAAACTGCTATATATATTAGGAGTATAGTATTTTGGCATCGTGTTACTTGGTGCATGCATCAAATTGAAATTATTAAACATAATATGATTTGCAGATCTAGTAGACAAAATCTGTCCAAATTGGCGTGTTGTGAATGTCGGATGCCCTTATCTTCTAGATGGTCCTTATAGCTTTATCTTTTCTATTAACTCAATTTGAATTGAAAATTAATTTTGTAATAAGAGCCCAATTAGACCTCATTTCCATGCTTTATTAGCTTAAAACTTTTTCGACTGCTTTAATTTTGTCAGCTTGAAAGTAGCAATAGAGGCATGAATGGAAGAATCAAATCATGAGGGGTGGCTCTGAAATACTCCCACTTATTCTTAATTAGTTAGTTCCACTTGAATATGTTTTACATTATATACCTTTTCACCCCTTATAAAAAAACACCTTTCTAATATTGACTTATCAGTCTAGCATATTTAGAATATGCTACCGTCATTCATGTTAATTTAACAAATAAACACAAATTTAACTGTCATTGTAAGTATTTTTAAAAAAATTATTAAATATATCGACAAATTTATGTTAAATTATAATTACAAAATATATTAATATATAATATTAAATAAAATTATAAAAAACACAAAACCAACCCATATGGTTTAAGTTAATATACATCGAAAGAAAGGAAGGTACGTTTACCTAATTTATTCTGTATCATTTAGCCGACTTTATTGATGACTAAGAAATTAATAATTAGTATTTTTTTTTGTCAGCTTCGTTACACTTTTCTTGATGGACCCAAGTACCCAACCATGTGGGCAGTAGGAGATAGATACAAAATATGACGTTTCATAATAAGCTTGAAGCCTTATCATCAGATACCAGGGGGCACGTTTCTTCGTTACACTTTGTCAGCTGACTTTTGTTTTTGTTTTTTAAAGTCATTTTGAAATGTTTTAAATTTAAATTTAATATAATTTTATTTAATTTTAGTCAATATAATTATAAATATATCAATTATCTATAAATTTTTATTAATTAAAAAAATTATTTTTAAAAATTTTAAATGAATATTTAAATTTATAAAAAATGAACTTCTAAAAAAATTCAACATTAATGTTAAATTTTAAAACTAAGGGAGTATATTATAAGATGAAAAACTCGCGCATGCAAGTTAAAAACGCAGCTACCGAAAATGAACCCTACCAGATCAATGGAAAGGAAAAAAAGGGTGAAATACATGATTTTAACCCAAAATCCGTACCCCTTATCCTTCCCCTTCCTTCTTCCCTACTAATTTAATTCATTTTAAACCAAAGCTTCGTATCAAGTACAAGCACCTGCACTGCACGTTTATATAATTCATAAATCATAGTAGTGCAATTTATACCAACCGAAAAGATCAATTCAAGCATTAAATATATCATAATCAAATTACATGCACAACCAAATTAAAGATGAAGGAGAGAGAAGTGTTTGGTATGGGTCCAACTGCAAAATAAAGAGGTGGATATGGTTGTCTCGTCTCGTCTCGTCTCTATCCGAGGCTGGTCTACTTATCAAGAACGACATTGATTGTATTTGATAAACTTTGGTTATATGTACGGCTACCTGTTTAATGGTTCCGTGTTGCATACAGCCTGTTGATTTTAAGTACTGATGGAGATGTATAGGAGGAGACACATTCCGCCCACAATTTAAATAATTAAATTAAATCAAATCATAACAACAAATAGTAAAAGATTTGGAATGGATTGATCTAATACGGTCCCAAATAAGATATTTTTGTTCAAAAAGTACGTTTGAACCACATACATATTAAGCTGTGGGCTCATATGATAAAGCATTACAAAATATTATATCATGATATATAACACACATGCATTATATTATTTATTCTGTGAGTATGTTACAAATAATGATGCAATATCACTCTTATATTAAATATATTTTAATCTATTTGGTTATATAATCACACCATCGTAATGGACTAATGTTTTTATTTGTGTTTCAAACCTTAGGGTCAATATTGGAGGATTTTCTTGAATGCGTTAGACTGATGTGAGGGTTGGTGTACCTTTAAAATCGTTTAGATTTAATTTTAATTGACTTGTAAATTTAAAATTAAAAAAAAGAAGAAGATATATTTAGTCTTATTGTTTTTTTGTCAAAATTTTATTTTAAAATAATGTGACTTGAATCCAAACTCTCTTAGAAGGAGCCTAGCCTAGCTAGGACCATTCCGTCAGATATTTAGGCGGTGCTGCCGAACATTAATTTGTTGTGTTGTGTGCACCTTTCATTTGCTTGAAGGGGTATTTTTTGTTTTCCTCTTTTAATCCAACGTGGATTGAAAAGGCGTATTTGTATTAGGAGGCCTGATGCATGCCCAAATAGAGGTCCGTCCGAGCCATGCTTTGTAAGCAGAAACTACTACTGTTAGTTTGGTATATTTTGAATATACCACAATATTTGTATTAGGATTTAGGAGGCTTGGTACATGCCCAAATAAATGTCCGAGCCATGCTTTGTAAAGCAGAAACTACCACTGTTAGTTTAGTATATTTTGAATATACCACAATTGAACCATAGGTTACCAACTTTTGATTTACAAATGAGACTACACAAAGTTATTCATCTATAAATATTTAAATGGGGCAAGTCTTACTTACTATTTTTTTTATACAATTTATGCACAATTTTGTGTTTATAATTTGTGCATATAAAAGTATAGAATTACTCTAATAAGACCTTAAAAAAATAATTATATGTATACAAACTATTGACAAATATTTGTTCACAAAAAGTAAGACCTATATGACCCGTACCATTAAAGATGTATAAAAATTCAAATGATAACTCACTCCTATTACTGTTTCTTCTCTCTTTTTTAATATTATTTGTGAATAATTTTAATTTAGCGTACAATTTGTGCACGTAAAACTACTCAATTCTGAAAAGATATATCATGCATGCATTGGGAGATAAACTTGTCACTCTAATTCTTTCAAACTTTAATTTGTTAATATGGGTCAGTTTCTTCCTATGCTAACAAAAGCATCAATATATCTTCAAGCTGCATGGATATAGTACATGATGTTTACGTTTGTTCCTCCCCCACCCACTTCTTTTCATCTCTATCCAGTTGGGTTCCAATTAAAGCTAATCCCAGCCGCAAATCATAAAATTAAATCATCCATTTGCAAAACAGAACAACATCACAATCCTGCGGATTTTGCATCCACTTGCCAAATTAACAAAAGAAATGAGGGCAAAAAAACAGCACATTAGAATCCGTCGGTGTTTCGTAGGAAGTTGCTTAGAAATAGCATGACAAATGTTACATTGACAAACAACATTTGAAAATAAAATGCGACCCAATTTGACAAGTTGCCCTACGAGGAACGGCCTCCTTAGACCTTACAACTAAGGAAAAAGATCTATATATTAAATATTTACGATGACTTTTTGATTGTCAATTACGTAAATATGTATTAGTGGTAATCTTTTTAGAAAGATGTGTAATAATTAATGAGACCCTCTTATAATTTCTATCATTTCATTTATTAATAAGTTTTATAATTATAATTTGGCATAAATTTATCGCAATACATAACCGGATACAACTAATATACCTATATTAAATGATAGAATCCAAATAAAGGGAAAAAATGATGCTGTTGATAACTCTCACTTTACTATACATCTTTACATATGTGCTATTGATACATCACAATTTTGATAATATAACATACTCTCTTCGTTTCATATTAAATGTCTTAAAAATATATGAACAAATATATTTTTATTTTACTATATAGAATTATACAATAATAAAAAATTACGGTAAGTAATTTATACCCATCAAATCCATGCCTCACACGGTTTAAATGCTAGTTTGTTTTAAAATTACATTCACCGGTAGAACAAGCCTTGGCAAGTAGCCCAATAAACCATGTGATTTAGCGATTAAACCAAAGCCCATATTCGTACTTCTCTTTTGGTCCCTAAGCAAAAAGAAGTACTTATATCCACAAATCTTAAAGCATTTACCCCAACACCAGCTTCATCCTACCTTTTAATTCATGGACTCAATTTAATTCAGTGGGATCTTTCAGCCACATTTTTTTCTACCAAGAACGTTTTATAAAACTTTTTGACCCCCGAATTTGGAGTATCCTACTTTCACGCAATTCACAAGGTTCAACAAGCAATCGATATTTCACGATCAAGGGTGTAATACTTTTTGCAGTAGCGGTCCTTATCTATCGTATTAACAGTCGAAATATGGTCGAAAGAAAAAATCTCTATTTAATAAGGCTTCTTCCTATACCTATGAATTCCATTGGACCCAGAAATAACTAAACCAAAGCCCATATTCTTACTTCTCTTTTGGTCCCTAAGCAAAAAGAAGTACTTATATCCACAAATCTTAAAGCACTTAGCCCAACACCAGTTTCATCCTGCCTTTTAATTTTTATGTGTATATTTGATTACTTAACGTTTGATGCATTTAAAAATTTAAACGCAATTAAAAATTTTATTTTTTTAGTAGTAACTTATTTTAAACCCATTTTATTTAACCCACAAACGTAACATTTGAGCCTCAAACGCAATACACCAAAATTGATACGGTACGTTAAGAAGTCCAAACCCTACTGGTAGCCGAAGAAACCCATATATCATATTCTTCTACCTCATGCTTACATAATTGTACAAAATTTAAAAAAAAACAACAAAAATAGAATTATCTATTCATAAAATATAACTTGAAATTAGAAGTATTGATCACTATATATATAGTTACAAAATTTTTCTTAGTTTACTGCATTGGTCGAGTAAATCAATTCCTTATTCATTACAGTTTATATATATTTTCGAACATTGTTAAATATCTATATAAATTAAAAATGTTTAAAGTTTTTATATATTTTCTCTGTTCTAAAATTAAAAATATATTCTTTTAGTCTTTTCTAAAATTAAAGTTACATTTTTATTTTAAAACTATAAAGTAACATGATCTTTTTAATTTGCTATTACTTTTTAACTATCATTTTTAATATGAAATCACCACACTTGAGTTTCTATCTAGTACTAAGGTTATATTTAGGAATATAAAATTGTGCTTAAAAGTAATCATTTTATAAATATATTTTTAATTTTGGAATGAAGTAATTTATTAAGGAATTTCTTAACATGTGCCCTTAGGGCACATGCTAAACACACGGTTCAAGAGAATATTCTCTAAAACTGTGTGCATATTCTCTTGAATTTGGTGCAAATGCAAAAATTAAGGAAATATGCACACAGTTCAAGAGAATATTCTCTTGAACCGTGTGCTTAGCATGTGTCCTTAGGGCACATGTCAAGAGGACCTATTTATTAATAATAAAAATACATATATCCTTTTTGGGCCGTCCGGTTCAGGATCTTTTCCCTACCGGATTAAACTTTCCCAAAATCATTGGTAATTCCTTCTTTCTTTCCTTCCTTCTTATTCTTCACTCTTCAGCGGACAAGAAGATAGTGTCGATTCAGTAATAACAGTGGCATAGTGTTCCAATAACTGATACATACATATACATATGCTTTTAGAGAGAGAGAAAGGAAGAGAGATATAGTGATAATGTTGGACGAAGTTAATAGATATAGTTGAATGTGGAAGGAAGAGTTGGAGAATCAGAAGATGAATCGACAGATCTCAATATTACTACAGCCGCGATCCCTTCTCATTTTCTCCCTCGCCACCATTCTCATCGTTCTCGCTTTCTCTTTCTCGCAGCAGGTATATGTACCCATATACATATATATGCTTTTGGATAATGCATTGGGGGTTTGATGTTATCAAATTTGAAAATTTCACAGAAATTTTTGTGTTTGGATCTGATCGTTATTTTGTATTAGCAGTAATTTCTAGGTTTGTAGACATGTGGTATATATTCAGCTCACTGACCCTTATGTCCAATTATGTTAAATTGTTTTACTTTTTGTAAATTTTGTATATATAATTGTATTTTTATCCTCTAGTTTGTAGAGGGTAGATATATGATGAATTGCTGAATTCAGTTGAAACAGTAGCATTAGAAAAGTTGATCTTATACGAACTTATTTTGCCTTTTTGTTATACATTTGCTCAAGGCAATTTATTATTTACAGTTGGGAATTCGTATTCCTACAGTAGTTAAACTTAATATCACATCTTTAGTTAGATTAGTGCTATGAACCGCATAATTGGTGCTGTGGAGGTATGAAACTAAATGTGGGCTCTTTACATGTTGTGTATTTACTAGTGATATTCCTCCCAGGATGGAGTATGAGGATGTTTATTGCAGATAGATGCAATGTCTTATTGGTGTTAGACTAGGGGAAGGAAAAGCTTTAGAGGGGAACAGAAGTGGGATTAGGCAACATTTATTGTTCAATGTTCATGGTGCAGCTTTTTGATTCACTTTGGATTTGAGTCGATGAGGTGGGTTTTCCTAGAATTTCAAGATCATGTCCCTGGGTTCACCCTTATAAAAGAGAGTTTGGAATAACTTAGCTGATTTGGTGGAATGGCATTTTTGGGGTTTATGTTCCAATCTCTGGCTCTCTATGCTTATGAATCTTTTAAAGTCAAGAACCTGACCAACTGGTCATAGGTCTATGATTAATGATTTGTTAGTTCAGCGGTAGTGTGCAAAATGGGTAGTGGTCCTACTGGATTGCAGAAAACTATATGTAATCATCCTTCCTTACTCCTTAGTATTATATATACATATGTATATACACACACACACACACACGCACACACGCACACACGAGTGATTGGCTATCTATGTTTAACGTTTATACATGAGGAATCCAGGTACTGGCTTCTCACTGTAGACATATGTTTTTGTAGTTGGATTTTTGTTTTACGTAGTTTTTATCTTTTTGCCGGCCTTTTAGGGTTCGGTTGCCAATATAAAAAATTACCTAAATTGGGTGGTTGAGTTCCACCTGACTTTCCAAAGCTGCAAACTTGCACAAACAATTGCATTTGCATATTCATTTAGTTTTCTTTTAGTTTTTTCCATTCCATAACTTCTCAGTTTCTGTGATGGTTTGATTCCTTTCCATGGTGGCTCCTCGCTTTCTTTGTTTTTGAAAAGATAGTGGCTCCTTTTCAACAAATGAGTTAACAGTATTATTTGTTCCAATTGATTGGAAGATGTGGTTTAGCATCTTCACTATTCTTTCTCATTTCTTTTTAGACTCGATCTAATTTATGTTTGTCTGTAAAATGTGAATTTTTTTTAACTCATTATTTTGCCTAAAATAATCTCAATATCAGTATTTTCCTTCTGTTTCAGTGTTATTTCTCTGATGATTGCTAATTTTCTGACTGGCATACTTTTAATTTTGTTATCAGGAAAAGGAGCAGGTGGAAGAATTACATGAAATTACCCACAGAGTATTTCTTGATGTTGATATTGATAAGCAACGTGTAGGTATGGCTTCTTCACATCCTTAATTACATGAATTATTTCCCAAGTGATCAATTTTGTGCATGAATCTTTCTCAACTTGCATGTCAGTAATTATGAACTTTAAGAATTTTAAGTCTAATATCCCTTCTCATATAAGATATAGTTGTTACATGTTCTCAATTTTGATACTTCTTTATACATTTTGTATACATAAGGATGTTCAAAATTTGTAGTTCATATATATTTACTACCAACATGTGCTCTAGTGTTGTTCTAAAGAAAGTATCTGGAAATCTTTCTACAGAACCAAGAACATGTCCTCTGGCTCTTTTGGCGCTTGGTTATTGTCGTGGTTGTTGACATGTCTAACACATACAACGTGCTTACAATTGTATATAGTTGTATCTTAATTGGTGCTTCACATAATATAAAGTGTCACCAGGTCAAATAACTTTAACTAGAGCACAGAGTTTTCACTACAACTTTATTTGAGGAATAGGGTCCTTCAAACTCTAGGGCATTCTGCCTGACTTTAATGTATGGCATCACGCTATGTTGCATTTTTTTAAAGCTTCTTATGGTTAAAAGTACTCTATAAAAGCAATGAAGATAGTGAGAACGTATGGCAAAGCCCTGGAGTCGTAAATACTTGCAATAGTTTTCCTAGCTTTTCTGTTAGCTGTCTCTTTATGTACCAGTTGAGGGTATATAGACATCATGTGCCTCATGTCTCGGGCAATTGCAGACAATTTAAGATGCCACCATTATCATGGTGCTGGTGCTACCATTTTTCAGTTTTTTCTAAAATGGTTTTCGTTCCTTTTCCACTTTTCAATCATTATTGAGAGGTGATTGTCAGTTCCTGTCACGGATTGTGTGTGATCATTTATAATTATGTTAATGAATGTAAAGTCACTAAGACATTACAGTTAAGTGGAACATGAGTGCCTCATGCTTTCTAGTCTTATACTTTTTTTCTGATCATGTGTTTTTGATGATATCCTCTTGCCTACCTACGGAAGTTTGAAATATGAATTTTCATATTTTTATTTGATTTAAACCCCGGGAGAGTTATGCCTTTCGTTAAGAGCTTTTCAGGCTTCAAAGATCCCTAGGATGCTTTCTCACATATTTTCCATGCTAATGTTTCATTTGAAGTTCAGGTAAAAGAGTATGATTGGCACTAAGAAATTTCAAATTGTTGGCTTGTGGATCACATGTTTTGAAGGAACTTAACATTCTGTTACCTTTGATTTTTTGTGATAATTTATGCCCTGTATTAATACTTTCCTAGGGATATACCGTTTTGTATATGTTAAATGTATGATTGAAGAAGACATGATTTAACTGGATAAATATAGATTATAATCTGTTCTTGGCGTGTTAAAAAATTTTATGTTCCATTAGTAAATATATATGATCCATAATCTCATTTCTTCACCTGAATTGTCAAACTTACTTTAGAGTATCTGCAGGTAGAATTGTTATTGGATTGTATGGCCAAGTTGTACCCAAAACTACTGGTATGCGTTCCATCTTCAGCGTGGTTACTTTATTATATGGAGTCTATACTGAAGTAATCACTTCACAAACATATATTTTCTTGCTTGCGCTAAACGTATAATGATAATTTTACCACAAATTTTGATTTGATAATAATTCTTGTGATGGAACTTTTGCAATGAAGTTTCGGTTTTATTTCAAGTTTTAATTGCCTAATGCATTTGAGTTTTCCTTTTGTAGAGAACTTCCGCGCGTTGTGCACAGGTAGTCGAAGCTCTAGTATAGTACTATACAATGTTGGTATGGGAGCTGCACTGATATATTCTATATGCTGTATATAACATGCTCTTTGAAATCAGGGGAGATGGGCAAGGGTACCAGTGGGAAAGCTCTCCATTACAAGGGAACACCATTTCATCGTATCATACCAGGGTTTATGATTCAAGGCGGAGATACTGTCTATAGAAATGGGCAGGGGAATGAGTCTATATATGGTGGCACCTTCCGTGACGAGAATTTTAAGATAAAGCACTCTCATCCAGGTCTATTAACATTTTTTGATAGTTTCCTCTTCTATGTTGTGGAACTTTCTTGGCACAAATATTTCTGGAATCTGGAGTCTTCATAGTTTTCTTACTTTCATCTTACTGAAGCTATATTTCTTGCAGGTGTTGTCTCCATGGTGAACTCAGGACCTGATTCTAATGGCTCACAATTTTTTATCACCACAGTGAAGGCCTACTGGTAAGCTGTTGTAGGGAGTAGTGTGATGATAAACTAAAATTTTATCTACGTACTGTCCTTGATGAAATTGTTTGGTAATCGAACCCCGTTTCCTTGTTAAGGACTTAAGGGGCCTTTGCTGTTTGTTTTCAGCTTGAAGAATTAGCTTGATATGATTTTTTTTGTTGTGTTTCTCTTTGGGAAACCTTTTCTTTTACTTTCCAATTCCTTGGTGTATGTGAAACCGAACACTTATTTGCGGTTGCACATCCCGAGTACTTCGATCAATCCCACTTTAATGATCTTGACTTTTTTTCTCATATCATCTTTTGTTGACTTAGACAACCACTATAGGCATATTGTTGTGTTTTCTACTGTCATGAAAGTCATTAGAAGAATGCTGTGGACTTGTACAACCATTATAACACTATTAGTTGGGATTGACGCATCTGTACAGCACATCCTGCAGTACGAAACTTGGGCGGATGGGCCATTTGCTCACTTTGGTTTTGAAGAACTTGCATTCATGTATTCTAGATATGCTTTATTGTTTTCGTGGAATTCTTTCAGGTTAGATGGGGAGCATGTTGTCTTCGGCAAAGTCATTGAAGGGATGGACACTGTGTATGCAATAGAGGGTGGAGCTGGAACATACAATGGGAAGCCCAGAAAAAAAGTAGTAGTTGCTGATTCTGGAGAGATATCTAAAAGTGACTGGGATGAGGAAACTCGAAGCACAGCTACCACCTCATAACAATGACAATAAAAAGTTTTGGGTACCAAGTATATTAACGTGGTTTCAGATAGTTGATGTGCATTCTCTTTGTATCATGTTCATTAAATTCGTTTTATCAATATTTCTTAGATTGAACTATTTTATAGAGTACATTTTACCATCAGTCATTAGTAAATTACCTTTTTTTTTGTATTTTGGGTTACTAATACTTCTCTAGCATAACAAAATCAAAGTATATCAGGGTTTTGTTTTTTTGCAATATAAATTCATGGTGTTTTTCTCCGACTTCTGCTTGAAGTGGTCAGGTATTTAGTGAAGAAAATAGAAGAAAGCTTTCAACTTGATCTCCATTTCGAGCAAGATAAAAATTAAGCGTTACACCATCTTGTGGGTCTTTATTATTGAACTTTGATTTATCTTTGCTCTTGATATTTTGTATTGCAAAAAATCCTTTTCTTTACAGTCTCTTTCTTATCCTTGTTGGTTTGTGCTAGTGTCTAAAATCTTGCCCAAGTTTAGTTCATAACAGGATGTTTAAGTATGAACATTTGTTAAACTTAACAATTCCACTTGTTTGTCACTAATTAGAGACTTGTTCCAAAAGGTTGGAATATTTGGATTTGGATTTAATGTACAATCAATAAAAAAAAAAGTTGTGTAGTATCAATGCTGCCATTGCTTCTGCAGCTTTTTTTTTTCCACGATCCAATCTAAATTATAAGATTATTATTAATTTTTGAAAGTGAATTTAAAATATTTTTATACTCAAAATCGAGATGATTCATTAAAAAGGTTAATGAAACAATAAATTTAACAATAAGTAGTAAGTACTTTTTAGATAGTTTATAATATTTATTATTGTATCGACTAAAATTAAAGAAATTCAGTTATCGGTAGTGCGTAAAGGATATCATTTTTCTGAATATTATTGTGCCAAACTATTTCACTGTAAGAACCCTTCACATCCGGGTACTTTACTTATTATTGCTGCTATTTGGATCTTCAACAAACTGTGTTGGTTGATTGGGTACTACAATAGCAACTGAACTGCTTAGCTCATAATTTATTGTTTTTATGCATTTGTTTCAAACAACTTTTAGGAGGATTAAGCTATACGCCACCAAATTGAGTACTTAATTCCATTGAGAAGCGGCTGAAATACTAACCAACAGCGCGATCAGTGCTACACCTCATGGTTGGAAGGACCCAGAGTTGGTAAGCAATTACAAATTCATAACCACACCTTCTCTGTGGTGAGGAACAGAGAAGACTACCCTTGTACAGTTTTTAGTGGCATAAAAATATGGTTTTTCAACAAACAATATTATAAAAGGATCTAGGATTTTTTTTTTTTAAAAAAATTTCTTTGTTCAAAGGTATACAAATTTATTGCTGACTAGACAAAGATAATATATATAGACAGGCACTCGAAGTTGACTACAAATATAAGGTGACATCGGTATCTATTTTGCGTGCGTACTGTCGACTTTACATTTATAACATACTCATAAATAAATTGAAAGACCAACTAAATTTTTAGGAACGGAGGAGTCATGGACAGTATCAATTTGTTGCATCTGGTTTGAGTTTTATTTGTTTGTTTGTTTGTTTGTTTGTTTTGTAATGAAGAAGAGGGCCACCCTTTGCGAGGGACATGTCTCCTCTCATACACGCCCATATGGTTGTGATTGATATTGTTAGATTTTAGTGTTTGTTAACTCTCCACATTTTCTTGATTCTTCTCTCCTTTTTTCCCTCTACATATCTAACTACTCAAAAAGTTGCTCTGATCCACCACCACATTGGCTAGACATTTCTTTGGAAAAACTCAAACATTGGGATTTGGAATGTTGAAAATCATGTAAAGAAATGATAGGAATAGTTTCATAACATGCATGCATACATATTTGTTTACTTAAAACCAACAAGTTTATATACTTGTTTTCAACTTTCCAGGTAGTTCATTTTTCCAAATGAAAAGGTGATGAATCTTCTATCTGCTTCTTCTTCTTCTCCTTCTCCTTCGCTTTTACGCAAAGACTATTTTATCTGAAAGCTCATCCATATCAAAGAGAGATTTGGGAACATGAATGTGCGTGGGAAACCCCAGAGAAGGGACCACTCTTGCTTTATATAAATCAACTACACTACATAGATATATATAAATTTCTACTTTCTTATGAGTCGGGGAGATATCTCGAGAGTCAATTTTCATCAAAAATTTTATAACTCTGACACCAGTTATTGAAGGAGAATCGCGTACACAAAGTACTAACACACATGTTTAGAATCTAACACGACTCAAAAACTTAAATCATTAGATATTGGGTTCATTCATGTATATCAGTCATTTCCTCTTTCATTATTTTTTCGATGTATGACCACAATTCATTTGCCATATCTTAACATATGACATCAGACAATAATAAGGCTATACATTTTATTTTTACCAAATTATGGCATATAACTCAACTAAGTCGGTTAAAGTGCATGGCACAACCTATATAAATGAATTGGATTATAAGATAATTTAAAATGCCGAAAATTTACAAGTTAATGAACGAGTTGACTATCAAATTATAAATTTTGAGGTTATAAATTGAAAATTTCAACTAAATTAAATATGGACGAATGAATGAATGAATCTATTGGAAAATCATAATACATCCAAATAGGATTGTCATAGTTTGATTATCAATAATTTCTATATAAAAAAAAAGTTTCTAAAATACAGTGACAGATTAAATTGCGTATAGTATATATTTTAGACCGGAGGAGCGTAATTAATTTTAATTTTGGCAATTACCCATCGCCGCATTTGCAAATAAATGTTTTTCTATTTCTGGTGGGCCTCAATGAACCAACCTGCCACGTTTTATCTCTGACTAGTAGTACAATCAATTAATTATTCATTTGATGGGTTTAGCCTATTATTTTACCCATAATTGACCCAACATTCCCCAGGTCAGGCAACACCTCCCAATACACCAGATCTCCAAAATCAAGGGCAACTCAGTCATTTACTACAAGGCCCACAGATCTAGTACAAGCAATATTGTAATTTAGTCCAATATCAGTGGTATATGTAAATCCAAACTCTATATAATAAGTGAGCTCACCATACTTGCCAAATTCATATTTCACAATAAACACCACCACCGCCTTCTAGCCGGAAAAAGAAAAACAACCACTTTCACCACCATGGCTATGGCTTTCAAGATGGTATATATATATATATATATATATATATATATATCAATCTTTCTCATTTCCACTTTTCATATGTTTTTTCTTCTTGAAATTCTCCTTGTTACATGTTTAATCAATTTATTTTTTGTACTTATTTAATTTTAAGTGTGAGCTCCTTTTTATAGTATGCAAAACTGATCATGTAAAAATATTTAAATAAAAACTGATGATTAAATTTTGTTATGTGCATGAATTGTTGTTAATAGGCCACAACTGGCATGTGGGTAACTGATGAGTGCAAGAACTCGTTCATGGAGATGAAATGGAAGAAGGTTCATCGATACATCGTGTTCAAAATTGACGAGAAATCAAGATTGGTCACCGTTGATAAGGTTGGTGGCCCTGGCGAAAGCTACCATGACCTGGCCGCATCTTTGCCGGACGACGATTGCCGATACGCCGTCTTTGATTTTGATTTTGTCACCGTCGATAATTGCCGGAAAAGCAAGATTTTCTTCATCGCATGGTATGACACTTCTTTCTTTTGGCATACATTACATTATGTTGCTTTCTATTTACAAATTATAATTATTAAAAAAATATATAAAAGAGAGAATCGTTATTTTTATAAGAAAATTTTGATACTATTACTATAAGATCATACTCATATAGTAATATGGATTTTATTAATTATTCATGGGAAAAAGTCTTTGTGAATTATTAAATTTATTTGTGAAAAATTTAATTCCCAAAAAAGAAAAGCTAAGGAGAATTTTAGTATTTCATGAAAAGGATTATAGAAAAAGATGAGATAGAGTTGGTGACATAGCATTCCAATAAAAACAATTAGAAAATAAAATTTTGTTATTGTTGGTATAGATTTGGACATTTGGTAACAAAAAGATAATTGATGACCCCATTTTTTAATGATAATTAAATGCTTTCAAAAATGTCAACATTCCCCACTTATGTTTTTGTCATTGATCTTATCCTAAGATTTCATAATTAATCATCCCAAAGTTTTTTTTTTCTTTTTTTCCTTTTTTTTAATTTTTGAATGCTTCATATTGCAAAGTACAATAAAGTATCATTACGTTATCACCATACGTATAATTTTGATCAGTCTTAGTAATGTTACTTTTTATTTTTTGTTATTAACGCAACTAGTCTCGCTTGTGTTTTTTGTCTAATTAATATTTGTAATTGCGATATATATGTATAATAAAATGTTACTATATATGACGATAATTTATATCAGTATTAAATATCAATATATGTAGATATATGAGATAGAAAGGTATAAAGAATAAACTCACATATTACTATTTTATTTTATCGCTTACAATTTTACATTAATCGTAATTCATATTCAACATAAAATAAATCGACATATAAATTATTTTCCGTACTTAACATTTAAAATATCATCTTTTACCACATAAAATTAATCGATATATAAATTGCTTTCCATACATAACACTAAGTATTATATTTCGCCACGAAAATAACAGTTTGTCATGGTACGATTATAGTTGAATTTAAATACTTACTTTCAATTAATTGGAATTGTTGATCAAGTGCATTAATGTAAATTTCAGGGCTCCAACCGCCTCAAGAATTAGAGCGAAAATG
The DNA here is from genome assembly GCA_034770075.1 of Aralia elata. Taxonomy (NCBI): domain Eukaryota; kingdom Viridiplantae; phylum Streptophyta; class Magnoliopsida; order Apiales; family Araliaceae; genus Aralia; species Aralia elata. The sequence continues at coordinate 93,191,085 of CM068388.1, read as the reverse complement.
CTTTACGCAACCTCCAAAGATGGACTCCGGAGAGCGCTAGATGGTATTAGCTATGAAGTTCAGGCAACCGACGCGGCGGAGATGGGTTTTGATGTCATTACCGATCGTGCCAAGTGATAAGATCATAATGCAATTAGTAAAATAACCACATCTTGTTTAATTTGGCATCTTACTTAAAGTAATAAGTATCTCTAGAACTAGAAGTGTTTGCTTTTCTTTTCTTTTCTTCTTGTTACCATCAAATTTTCTAATTTTTCATTTCAGTATGATGTAACTTTACTTCTAATTTGTCTTACTTATTTATCATGTCTTTATGATAATTTTGTAACAAATTACCAGTTTAATGAATCTTACTAGTTTGTTTTTTTTTATCTGAACGATAAAAATATTCTCAAATCAATGTTTATTTATATATATATATATATATATATATATATATATATATATATATATATATATATCATAAAAGTCAAATTGACATGTTACATAAGTCACTTTTGGATCTAACCGACAGAAAAAGATACATATATACAATACATGGTCAGACCCCATTAAGGAATAGGGTCAATGGGTGTGGTCCAATTTATGGAGTCTAAAGAAGTGATTTTAGTGATGTAGGTTGGACCAAATTAAATAGCAATAAATCATTATGGGCCCTTCTTTCACTAATTAAGAGGTGTTTCTTTGTTGATACATTTTAGTACTTGGGCTACAAAATATAAAATTACTCAGTACATTTATACTAATAAAAGTAAAAACTCTTATATTATCAAAAGAAGAGAATATCTTTTCTCAAATCTTATTTTTATTTTTTATTTTTGAATTTGAAAAATAACTCTTTACATATCTCAACAGTTTTTGACAATGTCAACTCAAGATTATTAATTTATATAATGAAACAATGCAAAAATAAGTTGAAAGTTTGATCCATGCAACAAGGTTGAGACTTGAGAAGAGGGAATTTAATGCTCAACTTTTTCGAAATAATATCATCATAACTGAAAAAAAAAATAATTAAAAATATGTGTTATATAGTTATTGGTTATAGTTAAGTTACTAATTTGTCTTAATTATGGTGTCTTTATGTTAGTTTAACAACAACCGCCTTTTAATTAATCTTTGTCGGGTTCATTTTAGATCCCGTAATTAATGAATTTGGGGTGTACAAAAAGCCCCAACTCGAAAAGCCTGGATAGGGTCAGCTGAATTTCGCATGGCCTGGCCTGAGGGCCTAAATAGGCCCATGTCCTGGAGCACAAAGGTGCTGGTCTTGTATGGTCTGGTTCTGTAATGTTTAAAAACTCTAATGGACCATGGAGATCAGCCCAAACTTGAATATTTATTAGACCTCTATATATTGGCAGTTTAAGAGAATGTTTAACGAAATTCCCACTAGTCATTAATAAAACACAAACAAAGACACCTCATCAATACTTAACTTTGCTTAGAAGTTTGATCAAATTTTGGCTATATTGTTACTTTTACTAAGACATCATTTAATTGAAAAAAAATATAAATAAAGTTTGTAGGACTTTATTTTTATTTTTATTTTTATTTTTTTTAAAAAAAAGGACTGAATTTCATTGATTTTTTTTTTTTGGTGATTAAGTCGTGAGAAAAAATAGTGGTGATGGATAACAGGGTGGAGACGAGTCCAAAAATAACTACTATTATTATTTGCTCTTCTTTAATAATGTAGATATTTTTGAACAAAATTAATGTTAAATATTCTCTGTGTCCCACGATAAAAGCGTTTATTACCATTTTAGATAGTTTCAAGTTAAACGTCTACTTATCTTAAATAATTTATTTTTTACAATAATTTGCTTATAATACCTTTAATATTAATTGTCATATTTTTATTCTTTATACATATTTATAGAGCATAACTAGTTATGTGTAAAAAATTATGTAATTAAAATAAAATTTTAAATAAAAATAATTTTATGATTTTATTCACTTTATTAATATACATAAAAAATCAACTAAATTTTTTATCTCGGGACATTTTCCTAAATGATTTTGGATTGATTTATTCAATGTAAAAAGAAAAGGATTGTTTATCCTAGAATATGTGACCGTTACCGTTAATTTTATTTTTAATTTTTTGATTTGATAGGTACCGTTCATGTTTTTCCTCCTTTAAATTTCGTCTGACTAGTAGCAGTAGTAGGAGTATTTATATCATATGTTTGATTCCCAATAATTTGAGTTTTTAGAGGATGCAAGTAAACACCAGAGATGAAGATGAAGAAGAAGTGGGCGGGCCTTCCTTCAGAAATCAGAATGAATGAATGATCACATGTTCCCCCACCCTAATGCGTACAATCACGCTTCAGTTATCCAAACCGTCCATCCCAACCAATGAAATGATGATGGTCCATTCAGCCGCTTGATCATAACCATTCCCATGTGACAACAAAAGGACTAGTGAAGAAAAGTAGCAGTAGTAGTAGCAGTAGTAGTAGTGGAGTATGTACCAGGAGTAGTATTAATATTAATTAATTAATTCAATCCCATTATGTTCCCCCAGCCTAGCCTGCCTCCTTTTGGGAAATAAAGCTCTACTATTTGCACGTGCTTTGTCTTCACATAGACGTCTTATATTTTCTCTATGGATATACCCTTCTTTTTTATTTTTTATTGTATATTCTCTTGATCTCTATGTAAATGTAGAAATCAAAGTAATATACACAGTAATCAAAAGAATATTCTCTCGATTTCTGTGTATAGTGTGTGGCCTTAGGGCACACATTAGAAGAACCCCTCTATGGGTATACCCTTCTTTTTTTCTTTTTTTTTTCTTTTTTTTATTGTATATATGTACAACAGAATATAAATTACACTTGCATGCACTGTAATATTCTTTTCTTCTTCTTTTTTTTGGGTTTGTTTTGTGTGTAATCATACAGTGTATAATTTAAGCATGCATATTTCATGGAATGCCTAACCTACTGATCTTGGTTAGGTGTGTAACTCAATCAATGTGCTTTAATTATAACTCATGAGAATGTCATCTATCTTCCAGCAGTTAGTTAGAGATCATACCATTATGAAGGGGGCCACATCTTAGCAATATAATTAAGTGATAAAATAGAATGTTATTTTACATAATAAATTTATAGAAACTAATTAAGTAAAAACTCATTTCCTTAAAATATTAAACTTGAGTAGGTGACATTGTCCGGCCGTATAATACTTATTTCTTTTTCAAAAAAGTGAAAGGAAATTAAGTATGATACTGCTTTCTTTTATTTTTATTTAAAAGAAAAAGTTAAAACTTGTATTATATACTGCTTTTAGTTTGTGAGAAAATGATTAGTCAAAAGAATGTAAACACAATCATTTCAAAAGCATAATTTAAATGCAAAACGAATCTTCACCAGTCAAGATTAAATCAAAAAAGAAAAAAAAAAATACAAGTCACAAGATTTTTTTTTCTTCTTATTTATCAAAAGTAAACTTATAGAATGAGTAGTACGTAGGGTTTTTGCATTCAATATCCGTCGGTGGGAGAACCTCTTCAAGTCGAACATACAAGTACCACTGAAAAAGAAAAAGTGCTTAAAAGTTAATACACTATCAAGGGTTGTTCAGACATTCGGCTATGACCCTCCAGTCTCCACACCACATATCATGAGCACAACCATATTTTCGGCTATCTCAACTAATCCCAACTTTACCTACGGTTTAAATCATAGAATGGTATATTTATATGCGGACGGATCTATAATCACATTTATAAGTATAGTCGTAGTCTTGTAATAGATTATTATTGTTTAAATTGTGATTTAATGATTAGGATGAACACTGTTCGTAATTTAATTTATAAATTGTAAAAGATAAGTCAAATTTAACTTTTATCCGCACTTTAGTTATATGAACGATAATTGCCGTTCGCAGTTTAATCATGCATATGATGATTATTTTTGAAAAGAACATATTTCTGACAAATCACATGGTGGACTTCCTCCATCCTAACTGTGCAAGCAATTGAAATATTTAATCATTTGATCAAATTTTAAATGATGAAAGATGTGTTGTAAGACTATATTAATTTTATAACTTTGACTATAGATGCGATTATTTTCTTAACAATTTGTATAAACTTATAAAATCAAAAAAAAAAATTATAAATTCACAACCAGGCCATTTTGTTATAAGCCCAGGAGGGCACATAACCAATTTGTAAAAACAAATGACAAAAAATATCTCGAGAGAAATGTCCAGCTCAGCTCTCTAATATATTTGGACGGACTGTCTCAGTATTGCCCACAGCAATTCCTTTAAACTAGCGCACTCCACTCCACTCCACTCCACTCCACGGCTCAATTTATTTCAAGACATGCAAATGCATATACAATAATAAAAACATTATACTACTCCATTTCATTACTTTGTAACACCTGAAATATAATTTTAACAATTGTAAATAGCATGGAATTTAAAATGCACCATGAATACTTTCATTATTCATGTCACATGTACATAAATGTAATGCACTACATTATTGGAGTAGTATTAATAGTGTAGTGCCCATTACTTCAATTTTCGTACTTAAAAACTTAAATTATACCCCCACCATGTGTTCCCAACATATCAAAGAAAACGACTCGCACAATTCCACTCACCACACCTTGATGTAATTCCCACACCACTCATTACTTCCATATTTATAAATAAGTTTATTAGAGTTTTTTACATTAAAATAAAATGCAAAATTGATTTTCCAACTTACACAATATATATTTTTTTAAAATTTTTAATAATGATTATACCGGAGGGCCGGTATACATGTAGTTAGTTGTTCAAAGTATACTTAATTTTTTATAAATGATTATATACCTCCGATACAAATATGCATCCACAAATTTGTTTTAATGTACATGAAGTGCATGTGGGATTTAACAATATTAAAAAAACTAAAGAATGCGATGACAAATTGTATATTCAAGTTTATTCCCTCCGTCCCAAATTAATTGCATTTTTAGGACTTTTTAAAGTCAAATTGACTATTTTTAAAACTAATCTTTTTACTATTTTTGCTAACATATAGGTGAAGATATTATAACCAAAAGAAAGTATATACAATTTATTACTAATTTCAATTTTTATAATTTTAGAAATATATTTATATATGCTTAATTATTAATTTTAAAAATAGTTAATTTGACTTTAAAAAGTCCTAGAAAAGCAATTAATTTGGGACAGAGGAGTAATTTTTTAGTTTGCACAACACTAACAGTCGGTTAGTAATTTTAAAATAGATCGAAAAGAAATAAAATAGATAAAAAATTTATTTTTTTATCTAATTTTTTTGTTAGTGAATTTTTTTAATAAACAAAAAAGTAAAAAAAATGAAAATTTTGGTTACTTTTTTTTACTAAAATTTTCTGTTAAAAAATAGACGAATTTAAAAGAAAAACTAATATAAGAATAACTTAGTAACTTAAATATAAAATTTAATTAAATTTTTTTTATATGAACTCATTAACAATATAAAAGAAAATATATAATTTTTTTTTTCTATTATTGGTTAAGTTTTTTGTTCTTTTCTTTTGTGTCCCAAATTCAGAAAGAAACAGAGTTACACTTTGTACATTGTATTTCATATTTTCATTAAATTAGCTTAATTCTAAAACCTTCTAAAAACGACAAAAGTCAAGAACTCAGGTCCACAGTGGAGTATATTAGTGATTAAGAGGGAGTTAATTAGGTATTAGAATAATCAAAACAGACACTAATCCCTCTAACTACTACTATATCCATCTCACTCCCTGCCTCCACTCTCAACATCAAGCTCTGCTCCCATGGCATTTCTTCTCCGCCAATCACTCCTTTTCTCTCTCCTCCTCATCGGAACCCTAAACCCACTAATTTCAGCCCATCAAACGGTCAAAACTTACATCTTTAGAGTTGATAGCTTCTCCAAGCCGTCGATTTTCCCCACCCATTACCACTGGTACACCTCCGAGTTCACTGACCCGGTCCGACTCCTCCACGTTTACGACACCGTTTTCCATGGCTTCTCTGCTTCTCTAAGCCCAGCTCAGGCTGCTTCAGTTCTCCAGCATCCTTCAATCCTCGCCGCTTTCGAGGACTGCCGCCGGCAACTCCACACCACCCGTTCCCCGCAGTTTCTCGGTCTTCGAAACCAGCGCGGTCTTTGGTCTGAATCAGATTATGGCTCTGATGTAATTATTGGAGTTTTTGATACCGGAATTTGGCCGGAAAGACGTAGCTTCTCCGATCTGAATCTTGGACCTGTTCCGAAGACTTGGAAAGGGGTTTGTCAAACTGGAGATAAGTTCAGCGCAAAGAATTGTAATCGGAAAATCGTCGGAGCTCGGTACTTCTCCAAAGGGCACGAAGCCGGTGGGGGTTTTGGGGGATTCGGTGGCGGAATCAATGATACTATCGAGTTTAGGTCTCCCAGAGACGCGGATGGGCACGGGACTCACACCGCCTCCACTGCTGCCGGCAGGTACGCATTTCAAGCGAGCTTTTCCGGTTATGCTGCCGGAATTGCTAAAGGGGTTGCCCCAAAAGCTCGATTGGCCGTCTACAAGGTCTGCTGGAAGAGCTCCGGCTGCTTCGATTCCGACATCCTTGCTGCATTCGACGCCGCCGTAAACGACGGCGTGAATGTGATTTCAATTTCAATTGGAGGCGGTGACGGCATTTCTTCACCATATTATCTTGATCCAATCGCAATTGGCTCATACGGTGCCGTTTCAAGAGGGGTGTTTGTGTCTTCATCCGCCGGAAATGATGGACCCAATGGAATGTCAGTTACAAATCTCGCGCCATGGCTTACGACCGTCGGAGCCGGCACAATTGATCGGAATTTCCCGGCTGACGTAATCCTCGGCAACGGACGGAAACTGGCCGGCGTATCATTATATTCCGGACAGCCAATCAGTGGAAAAATGTATCCTTTGGTTTATCCTGGTAAATCAGGCATACTTTCAGCTTCACTGTGTATGGAAAATTCACTTGATCCTACTCAGGTCAGGGGAAAAATTGTGATTTGTGACCGGGGAAGTAATCCCCGAGTGGCAAAAGGATTAGTAGTGAAGAAAGCTGGAGGTGTAGGAATGATCCTTGCCAACGGAATTTCCAACGGCGAAGGCCTAGTCGGAGACGCTCATCTCCTTCCGGCCTGCGCGGTTGGTTCCAATGAAGGCGATTTCATTAAGAGTTATGCGTCTGCCGCCGTGTTAGCCACAGCTAGTATCAGCTTCCGGGGCACGATCATTGGAATCAAGCCAGCTCCGGTAGTGGCTTCATTTTCAGGAAGAGGGCCAAATGGTATGAATCCTGAGATTCTAAAGCCAGACCTGATTGCTCCTGGAGTAAACATTTTAGCCAGTTGGACTGACGCGGTTGGTCCTACCGGCTTAGATTCTGATACTAGAAAAACAGAATTCAATATCTTATCAGGTACTTCAATGTCATGTCCTCATGTTAGCGGCGCAGCAGCCTTGTTGAAATCCGCCCATCCGGATTGGAGTGCGGCTGCAATAAGATCTGCAATGATGACGACAGCCAATACAGTGAATAATATGTTTAAGCCCATGACTGATGAGTCCACTGGCAAAGTGACTACGCCATATGATTTTGGGGCGGGGCACTTAAATCTTGATCGCGCATTGGATCCGGGGCTTGTTTATGATGCGACCAACGATGATTATGTGAACTTTTTGTGCGCAATTGGGTATGGTCCCAAGACAATTCAGGTGATCACTCGATCACGGGTGAATTGCCCCATGAAGAAGCCCATGGCGGAGAATTTGAATTATCCTAGCATTACTGCTATGTTTTCGAGCTCATCGATGGGGGTATCAAGCAAGACAGTGATGCGGACGGTGACAAATGTGGGTGATAAAAATGCGGTTTATAGAGCGAAGGTTGAGGCGCCAAAAGGAGTGACGGTGGTTGTGAAGCCTGGTAAGCTAGTGTTTTCGGAGAAGGTGAGGAAATTGAGTTACTTTGTGACGGTCAAAGCGGTACGCAAGAGTATACCGCTGGGTGAATCGGGTGCAGTGTTTGGGTCATTGTGGTGGATGGATGGAAAGCATGTGGTGCGGAGCCCCATTGTAGTTACTCAAGTAGATCCAGTGTAAGTCATTTTGGTCAATGTGGGTTTGAACCAGGATCCGACTTCTTGTTGGTGATGGATGGGGATAGATATAGAGTTTGATGGAAAAATTAGACTTTCTTTGTTTGTTTTGGTAGTAGCATTAGTTTGCTACAGTTTGTTTGAAGTTTCTCTTTTTAAGGATAGGAAGGAGGAGTTGTTTTGGAGGGGTGTTTTTATCATATCTTTCTTTTATTTGTTTATGTTTTTCCTTTTTTTTGTCATTTCTTTGAGAATGTATAATGTATAGTACTTATTAGTTGAATGTTCATCTCCTCTAGGGCTGTTCAAATTTTTCGGTATAACCGGTTTTTTCGGTATTCCGGACTGGTCCGAACCGGTCGGTTCGGTACAAAAATGACCGGTTCGGTATAGCGGTACAACCGGTTTCGGTACCGGTTCGGCAATTTATCGGTACATACCGGTTGTACCGGTTTTTTATTATTTTATTTTTTTAAATTATTATTAATAATAAAAATAATAATAATAATAATAAAAATAATAATGTAATAATAATAAAATAATAATAATAATAAACATAATAATAAAATAATAATATTCGGTATAACCGGTAAAAACCGGTACCGGTATCGGTACGCCGTTTTGCCTTTTTTCAGTACCGGTTCGGTTTAAATTATTATTAATAATAAAAATAATAATAATAATAATAATAATAATAATGTAATAATAATAAAATAATAATAATAATAAACATAATAATAAAATAATAATATTCGGTATAACCGGTAAAAACCGGTATCGGTACGCCGTTTTGCCTTTTTTCAGTACCGGTTCGGTTCGACTCGGTTTTTACCGGTTGAACACCCCTAATCTCCTCTCAATGACTCTATCCATAAACTCCTTCAGCCCAAGAGTTAGTTTTATTTGACATTTTGTTTTTTCTATTATAGTAGTTGTGGTTCACTCGGACTTTAAACTTTTCTCATGCGTCAAATAATATTCAAAGCATAAATAATAAGAAGCTTGAATTTTCAAAGCATGGGAGAGTTTGTAAAATATTACCAAAAGATATAATATAGTCCATTAAATATGGTTTGTTTATTTGCAACATGAATTCCCTCCACACTGAATAAACAAGGCTTAAGAAACAGGCAAGCATTACAGCTGCTGCCCCTATATATATGATTTCCATTAGAGCTGCAAACGAACCGAACCGTTCGCGAACCGTTCGCGAACCGGTTTAGTTCGGTTCGAGTTCGGTTCGGTTCGAGTTCGACTAGAGCACCAAATCGAGTCGAGTTCGCACATGGTGTTCGGTTCGATTGCTCGATCGAACATGTTCGCGAACCATGTGGTTCGGTTCGCATGTGTTCGCGAACAGTTCGAGTTCGGTTCGACTCGATAAGTTCGAGTTCGAGTTCGGTTCGACTCGGTAAGTTCGAGTTCGATTTCGGTTCGATTAGCTCGTGCTCGGTTCAATGCGTTCGAGTTCGAGATTGGTTCGAGATGTTCGATTTCTTATGTTTAAAAATTTAAATGGGCAAAGGTGCAAAAATGCCCCTGTGGTTTACCCCGAAGTCCCACTTACACCCTAAACTTTTTTTTTTTCCAAAAGTGCCTCTAACGTTACAAATTTTAGGTCAACTCTGCCCCTCCGTTTAACAGACTTGCCAGCTAGACAGATGAGGTTTAATGGCGACTGACATGTGGCAAAAATAATATTTAATAAAAAAAACTTATTCTTTTCTCATTCTTCTCCCTCTTTTCTCTCTCCCATCTCCTTCCTCTTTTCTCTCTCTCCTCCGATCTTAGATTACACCACCAACATTACACCAGACCACTACATCACTTAAATGTTTGATTTTTAAAACCATTGAATAAAATGATAATAATAAAGGAACTAGGAAACTATTCTCTCTCTCCTCCGATCTTAGATGCCCACTCTGTAATTTGAAAAACTCTTTATCCCATCTCTCTCTTGGAATACAAAAGAACAAATCTTTCTGCTCAAAAAGCAAATACAACAATGGCCTGAGAACACCCAGAAATAAGCAGGATATGTTCACAAGCCAAGCCTCCTTTTTGGTAATAACCATATACATAAATAGATGCACAAAAGAGTTAACCACTCAAATAATCAAAACCCCTTTAAATCAAACAAATTTCCCATCAATCCTCACCAAATTCATCAATCCCTTCTGAGATTCTTCAACCAGAAACCAGCTATAAATGTCCAATAATCCAAATAAACGAATCACAAACAAATATAACACCAAATAAATAATACCCAATTGAAGTTTATAACTAATTATGCAATATTTTAATCAAAACCCGAAGAAACAGATCGAACAATCAAGCTTCACCCAAAAATAAACAATACCCAGATTAATTCAAGACAAATTAGCAATACCCAGATGAAATTGATGAATTTTATATATGAATATCGAGCAAAATGATAACCTTCCAGGGGAATATTCGATTAAGGAGAACATGTAAAACACAAAATTCAAAAAAAAATTAATATAAACCCATTCTCCTTCACCGTGTGTTGATTTTGGAGGTTCACGACATCTAATTTCGGTATTTGCAAGCTTGGTTGTGGCTTTAATGGCTTGATTTTGCCACAGTCGAACAGCTCGTCGTCGAAGAGAGAAATTTGGTCATTGTACAAATGTCCACTGAAATCAAAGGCGAATTCGGTTTCGTAATCGAATTGTGCGGTTTCAGGTTTTTCTTCCCAATTTGATGAAGGGCCATCAAACAGCAGAAACTACTTGGTGGAATCAAGAAATGATGAAGACGGAGGAGAGAGAGAACAGAGGAAGGAGTTGGGAGAGAGAGAAAAGAAGGAGAAGAAAGAGAATCTGGGTTTAGAGAGAGAAAATAGATCTGAATTTTTTGGGTAACAAAAATTTGCCCAAGGTGTCAATCTTGTCAGCAAAATATGTCCACATGTCAGACACATTTGTCTAGCTGGCAAGACCTAAAATTTGTAACGTTAGAGGCACTTTTGGAAAAAAAAAAAGTTTAGGGTGGAAGTGGGACTTCGGGGTAAACCACAAGGGTATTTTTGCCCCTTTGCCCAAATTTAAATTGTTTCTAAAATTCTAAATATAAATAATTGGTTATTTCATGTTAAATTCTAATGTTTGTCTAATTGTCTTATCAATAATGGTTAAAGTTGTAGTAATTTTCTTTTTTATTACTTAAACATCTTTTTGTGTTTTTAATAATTGATTATAAGTAATAAAGTAAACATTTTTATTAAATAATAATGTGTACCTCTTCACCTCTATTTTAATTAAAATAATTTTAATACTTTTATAAAAATTTAACCATGATTGTTGGATTATTACAATTTACATCTATAATAATTTAATAAAGTATAACCCATGCCATAAATCACATAAATAAAGTAATTAATCACGATACAATGACAATTTGATATTAATTAAAGAATGATACAATACAATACAGTTGCTTACATTTCTGATTTACATGACTTATTGAAATTTTCAAATCGAGATAGAGAATAGAAAATTCAAGTCATCAATATATCGAAACTTCACTAACATAATAATAGTCATTGTACAATTAGTTATAGTACCGTACTATTGTTTGCATGAAAATATAAAATTAAAATGAGTTATTAATTTAAATTATAATAAGCAATTTTGTATATAAAAAAAAAACAAAACAAAGTCTTTAAATAGTTTTGCATCTTTTATCTTAGAATCGTAGTTAATTTATATAGTTTTAAATAATATAATTATGAAAATTATAAACTTATAGTTATTTATAAAGTAATTCTCAAGATTTATTGTATTCAAAAATTAATTATCACATCACTTGATCTTATTACTTATATTTCAGAACGAATGAAATATTTGATACTAATACATATACATTTCAACTTTTCAAGGTTAACAATATTAGTCTATTAAATTAATCTAAATCAAGTTAATCAACTAAATTCACATTATTTTAATTCTTAGAATTTTATAATTTTATTATAAATTTTTTTTAATAAGACTCTTTTTATGAAGTAGATAAAATATTATTCATTTATTCTAAATTAATTATGTAATAAATAATAATATTGACCACTAGTCCACTACTACTAAGTTAATATTATATATATATATATATATATATATATATATGATAATATTATATATATTATATATTTATATCTGATTCCGAATTAAGTCTTATAGTTATATATAAATAAGTCTTATATAGTGTGATATAACTTATAAAACTTGAAACAAATGTTCACGAACTCGATTGGTTCGATCATGCTCGTGAGCAACTCGATCATGCCAGCGAACTCGATCATGTTCGCGAACTCGATCCTGTTCGCGAACTCGATCATGTTCCCGAACTCGATCATGTTCGCGAACTCGATCATGTTCGCGAACACGATCATGTTCGCGAACTCGATCATGTTCGCGAACTCGATCATGTTCGCGAACTCGATCATGTTCGCGAACTCGATCATGTTCGCGAACAGTTCGCGAACACCAATCGAACCGAACTCGTACACATCTACTGGTTCGATAGAGTTACTCGAACCTGTTCGAGTTCGACTAAAAGTGTTCGAGTTCGGTTCGAGTTCGTCAGAGTTCGGTTCGGTTCGGTTCGTTTGCAGCTCTAATTTCCATGGCCAAGAAAAAAATAAAAATAAAATCAGTAGTAGAAAACTACAAACTAGAGTGCCATTTTTGTGCAATCTGAATTCTGAATATTTAATAATATATATATATATATATATATATATATTATATCATAAAAATATAGAATAAGTAAAATGTAAATACATAACACGGGTTGTCTAGCTCGTCTTTAGCAGAAGGGAACAGTAACCATATATAAAATAAAAGTAAGTTACTAGTGTTGTTTGAAGGACAAAAACCAACAACTAGAAAATTTCCAAACAAGAATTTACACTTTCCAGCTCCATAAGCACAATATTAAATGATCGATGGATCCTTTTGTTGCTGCAAATATCAAATGCAATGTCATCAATATCATCCTCCAGTACTGAAAAATGTACCATAAAATAAAATAAAAATTAATTCGCTCACACCTAATTTTCCTTTCTAAATATGCAAATATGCACATTAATTCAGAGAACAACTATATCTTATTTAACTTAATTTCTACACAGATCTATGATCTTATTTACTCAAACCTAAATTTGCTGCAGTACATTCAAACAACAACAATACCTTATTCTCCTTTCAACGTACACAGTTATCTGCTTAAATCTGAAGACTATTGCGGACAGGGACGAAGCCAGGATTTAATCGTGGGGGGGGGGGCCAAAATTTTTACCAAGTCATAAATAATTTGACGGGGGTTCGGGGGCAGCGCCCCCGAGCCAATTTTTTTTAATACTTTTGTACTTTCAGGTCACACACGCACACACACACACACACACATCTATATACATATATATATAATATTATAGGGAGATATACATATATTGAGATAATATGAGTCATATGTGGTTAAAATTTGACTGACAAAATTATAAATTTTTAATTTGACCCCGTATAATAAAAAATTTATAAAATTTTAGTGGAGTCAATTTATATATAATACTTAATTTTTTAAAAATTTACCTTACATTATAAAGTAATTATTGTTTTTAGTGCAGTACTATCCAAGTGTTTATAGTGAGCTTCCAATTTCTTTTTCATTTAGTATGGAGGTAGGAGTTGCTATTTTTTATTTGGGAATTTTATGGGACAGGTTATAAGCAAGAAGGGCAGGTCTATAATCTATTTATAAGTGTATGAATTTGGCTAGTTAAGATCAGAATGAGACCGATGTGTAAACTTATATCTTGTTACAAAGAATGTGTTGTGGTCGTTAGTTTGGTAGTAAAGAAATTTATTTTTCCTCTAAAGCATTACATTTTTCTTGAGGGGGGCCAAAAATAATTTTTTTGAAACTTTGGGGTAGGACTTACAAAATTTTCAAACCTTGGGGGGGGCCGTGGCCCCCTCCAGTCCTATGCTAGCTTCGTCCATGATTGCGGACAGCATGCAACTATTTCAGGTGCACGACAATATATATAAGACGAAATAACATACATACATACATATATATATATATATATATATATATATATATATATATATATATATAGATGAGAAAAAGAGTGAAGCTAGATAGAATGAAAAAGCATTTGTAAGGTATTTAAACAAATAATTCCAAGCAAAGATAAATTACTTCTTTGTTATATTCCACCCTCCTCTCTGGAATTTCTATTTTTGGCAACTTAATACCAAAAAACACATATTTGCAATTCCATAAAATTAAAATTAAAGTCAAAACTTGGCACTCAATGCCAATTCCAAGTCTTGGAATTGAGATGCCAAACATAACTTTGGTAGTCTCATTGTATCCCTGAATCAGATACATTAGAATATATTAAAATCATAAAAATCTAAATTCTTGATGTCTTTTATTCTTCTTTGTTATGTGATTGCGTGTTATATACTCTTCTGTTCTAAAATATAAGATTAGAATTAATTTTTTAAAGTTAATTTGATATATTCTTGTATTTAAAATTGTTATAAATCAATACAATTATGAGAATTATGAGAATAGTACTAATAATTACAAAATTTAATATTTTTAAAAGTTAAACAAATCACATCATTTTTTAAATTAAAAGTATAACTTTAGAAATTCGACCTGATCCTATTGCCCGTCTTCTTCTTTTTCTGTTCGTGTTTTTCACTTTTTTTTGTTTATTTATTGTTATTCGTCTATAACTTCTTTGATGGTGGCTGGAGTTTCTTAGAGATATGAGTATCTTTGCTTGGAATTATCTGTTTAAATACCTTATGCATTTGTTCTTCAAATAGTACAGCCTCAAAATGAATTTAGCATTTTTTATCGAAATAAGTCACGTGACTTAAAATGAAAGGATAATTAAATCTTTTAAGAGTATATATCATTTATATTAGTTGATTTTTCTTCTTCCACATTTTTCTTCTTTATCATACAATAATCACGTGTGTACAATTTTATGTGTTTTTAAAGATATTTAAGTTTTTTTTTAATGTGGGAATTATGTCTTTTAAAAGTATATATCGTTTATATTGGCTCTAATTTTTTCTACTTATTTCCTTCATCATACACTAACCGCATGCTTACAATTTTATTTTCTTCCAAAAATATTTAAGAGGTTAATTACTCAAAATACTCACGTTCGGATTAATTATTACACGTTAGTGGCCAAAAAATTTAATTTATAAAAATTTAAAAATATTAAAATTCAATATCAAACATTAAATTTTAAAGTGTAAAAATGAAAAAACTTTAAAGGCTATTTAAGCCTAAAACATAATACAACAGGTGTCTTTACGATAAAAAGTAAAATCACATTGGAAAATTGGACATTACCAATTTTGATATTTTACGATACATTTAAGTGTCACGTTAGAACACATATATATAATTAACTTACTTTAGACGGTATAATTTTATAAAATATTGTTTTAGTTAAAAATTAGTCAATTGAATAAATTAAAAATTTTATTAGAAAAATTAGAACAAACGCATAAATACAATGACTAAATGTTTATTTTATCTTCTTCTTTTTTTTTTAAATAGTAGTAAACATTTTAGACAATATGACACTTTATCTGTTTCAAATATAAAATTAAATTTAAGTTTTTAAAGTCAATTAAAAAAAATATATATTTTATAAATGGAATTAGTTTTGTGAGGAGGAGAGGGTAAAACTTTTGGATCAACAAAACAAAGTATAGAAGATCGGTGAAATACTAGATAGATACTTGAGGCCCAATAACTGACCACTGAAAAACACATATTTCGAGGTTAATATGGATCAGGCCATGGGCTGTCCGAAACCGCCAGTCTATATAGTGCGATGAACCCTGAAACCCTCCCATTTGGTACCAGGGTTTCATCAGAGGGATTGTCAGCCACCTGTTAGTTTCTTCTTTCAGTGACAGGCCTTCAGCATCAGCAATGGGTAAGCCCTCCAAATATTTCCCCTGCGTGATTTCAATAATTGTGTGATTTCAAGCTGAATTAGGGAGTGTTATACCTTAGATTCAAATTTAAAAATGCTAATGAATGATTTGATGATGATGATGGAAATTGAACTTGTTAACAGCGAGGATTAAGGTGCATGAGCTGAGGAACAAATCAAAGGCGGATTTGGCGAACCATCTTAAGGACCACAAGGCCGAGCTTGCTCTTCTCCGTGTTTCCAAGGTGACCGGCGGCGCCCCTAACAAACTCGCCAAGATGTCTGTTCCCACTCTTTTCATACTTCCAAACAATATATATATATATATATATATATATATATGCATATGTAATTATGTATGTGAAAGTAACTGTAAGTTTTAATTTACCTTTGGATAATTTATGTAGAGTTTTCTTATTAGTTTGCTTCAAGTTGTACTGTATGCATGATATTTTTTGGCCATTTGTAAAGTCTTAATTTGCCTGCCTTATACGTGCAAATGGGTGGGTCGGTTTGGGTATTATTGTTTGTCTTTAGTAGGGTGTCCTTTTGTTAATGGTTTAATTTAGTTCCTTGAAGTCATTATGCACAATTTTTATTGCTGGTAACTTTTATTTTAGGATCTGAAGAAATATTTTTTGAAAATTTTGTTATTTTAAGATACGAGTCAGTTGTCAACCAACTTGTATCATTATGTGTTTTAGGGAATTTGCAATGCAATCTCCAAGACCCTGCAGAAATGTTTTGTTTAGAACTCGGAAAAAGTTAGAAAATGGAGAAGTAAACGTGAAAGTTATCTTTTTTTATGATTTTCAGCTATATGTAAACGTGTATTTAGAATAAGAAATTGTGTGCATTATAATAGATTAACTTATTTCAGTTATCTTTTTTAATTTTTTAATTTTTTTTCAAACTTTCAGTTTCCCTAACAAATTTTAATTGTTTTAGGGTGGAATTGACCACTTTATAAAATGACTGATTCAATATTGTTCAAAAAATTATGGATTTTAGATATGCTATGTACAATTTATAACGAGGATAATCAATTTTGATGAGACAATCGAATACTTGCAAATATTCAGATGGTAGTAATATGGTTTTAGTCCTCTATCATGAAAATTTATTAATTATTAAACTTGTGTACATTCATAAGATCTGATTTCATGTTTGGTGTTTTTGTGGATGAAGAAAATCGGTGAGGGTGGCAATTGCACAGGTGCTTACTGTCATGCAACAGAAGCAGAAGGCTGCTCTGAGGAAAGTCTATGAGAAAAAGAAACTCCTGCCTCTTGATTTACGTCCCAAGAAAACCAGAGCCATCCGCAGGCGTCTTACCAAGCACCAGGTACTGTTTCAATTGAACTTATAGCTTTTTTATATTTTTTTATTTAATTGTTTCCTTTCCTAGTGCGTATATGCTGCAGTTGATTGTTCTTTTCTTTATCACCTTTTCTATTGCTGTTACAAAAATTGCATTGCATGATTCTGCAATCCTAGCTGCATTGTTTGATTGTATTATGGTGCATTAGATGATATTTTTAATGACGACCTATTGGAAATCTTTACCTGTATTTACAAAACTGAGATTTTGGAAGTTGATCCTTTCTGAAGTGTCCTTTTGTTTTATTTGCGTAGGCATCGTTGAAGACTGAACGTGAGAAGAAGAAGGAGAAGTACTTCCCAATGAGAAAGTATGCTATTAAGGTGTAGGGTAGAATCTAGTACAGATGATATTTTGGTGCTTTGTGTCTAGAATTCTCATCCTAGTTTCAAATTTTGAGATATATTTTTATCAGTAACTTGGTGTTTGTGGATCCTAGTTCAGTTATGTTTTTGTTCAATTATATGAAGTAAATTTTGAGGTAGTCTTTTCAATTGAGAATGTTAGTGGTTTAAATATGGAATGCAATGGCGGTGTTAATTTTGTTACTCTTATTTCAACTATCTTGTTTCTCCTAATTGTTAGTTTTGTAGTAGTGTCGTGATATGAAATTATGACGACAAACTTGAGCATTCTTATATACTCTTATCAATAAAGATGGGACTCTTTTGTGGTACATAAACAATTGGCAAATGGGACTTTGTGGAGCAGAGAGTGTGAGGAACAAACCCAAATTTCAACATCAGCTAGCATCTATTGTAATGCTCCTTCCAAAAGTTCTATTTGTTAAAAAAGAAATTGTTCCACCACGAGTCCTCTTTTTATTAATGGTTGTATAAAAGTGCCACAATGTACTCAAGTTTGTCACCATAATTTCATGGTGTCATTAATATTTAATTAACAACTAATTATTTTCGAGGAAAACATGACAAATGATATATGTTAATTTTGTAAATGAGACCTTTTTTTTTGTTGTTGTTGTTAATGGCGGGGTACATAGTTTGTTTGAAAAACATAAACAAGATTTGGGATTGCTGACACGCTCTTGCTTTGAGCAGGCTTTCTGCACATGAAGCTGATCTAGCCTAAAAATCTAGTAGTTCGGACACTATTGCTTTGAGCAAGCTTTCTCTATATGAAGCTGATTAAGCCTATAATTTAGTGCAACCTTATATCTGCTATGTATAGATGAATTGCAGCTCCACATCTGGAGTTTTTACGCTATTAACAGTAGTAAGAATGGTCGAAGTATTGAAATCCCCAAGTACATGAGTGGGAGAAAAGGGTTTTCATTATTCAAAATAAGGCTTAACATATTTCTAGTTATTGACCATAAACCTTGAATTTTATTCAAAACGATCACTAACCATTGATCTAAAAACAAAAAAGATCATAATGAAACATAGATAAAACTGCTGTTTTGGAGAGGGAAAACAAGAAATTTCAGAAGAAAATTTTCATTACCGTAGTTTTTAATTTTTGATTGCAATAAGATATGACATTAACATCAAACATAACATTTGTCATTTAGATCCGAATTAGACGTTTGGATTGGAGGAATGGAATTAGTGAAGGAATGGGTATAACATTAACATCAAACAAACAAATCAAGTGAATGATACTAGCAGAATCTGTCCAGCATTGAATGCGCCTCCAACCTTAGTTTATTGCCATCAGCAATCCCCTTTGTACAATCAAAAGTTCCATGTGAAGTGCTGAAGAGCCCTTCAAAAGAATTCCTGGACCTAAAAAAGCACTGCTGTTGATCTCCCATCTCCATCCTTCTATTGACTCTTAATTTTGTCACAAAAATCACCATTAACAATCTGAACAAATTTTCGGATTGCTACAAAGAATTGAGCATAGGAGAAGCAGTGTTGTGGTGCCCGTTAGACGCTGTGGTGGATGCTGGTGCATGTACATACAATGTCCAGTGCCTTCCACTCATGATATATAGTGCATGAAAAATAGACAAGGTATTTGGTGCTGTTGGAGCAGCTGGAAGGAATGTGACGTCGACACGCAGCAACTGGACTTTTTACAGATAGGTAAATATCTAAGGTGATATACTTAAAATTCATCATCTTCTTTACATGATTTTCTTTAAGTTCTTCAGTTCGGTGATCATATTGTTTTATTGCGCAACCTGGCATATCCCAATTTGTGGTGCTGCTATCATGCCGGGCCAAAAATAGTATTGTACATTACATGTGAACTTAGCTTTCAATCTACTAGTGGCACAATGAGAGTAATCAAATGGATTTTGACATAGTTTAATTAGCTGGAATGTGATTTTTCCCTGGATCGTTTGTTAAAGGTATGGGGATGTTGCAACGAAAGTGACGAATGAAGGGCTTAACGCTGCAGTGCATGCTATTGGGACTGTATGGTGCTGTATTCAGGATAAGAAATGCTCTGAACACAAAGAGTGTCATTAGGCCAACAGTTCTAGCTAAAGCTGCTGCTCAAGCCAATGATCCTCAATTGAAGGCTAAATATGAGAAATCGTCGTAAATCTATCGTCTTGGCATGTTTCTTTTTTGTCCAAATTAAGCTTGTGGTTCTATTTAGGCTTGAATGGATTGTTCAAGTAACTTGAGCACTTTTATCATCAATTGATCTGAATCCCAATTGCACGAAGTTCCAAATTATGAAATTGTACTGAACAACATTTAACTTGTTTAAATATCCCGCACAGAAATGCATCCGAAACTGGTACTTATTATACAACAGTGGCATGAAGCTAATGTTCAAGCTCTCATATATAACTTGAAGTGAACATATTATTTTAGGAAGAACTGCTATTTTCTGTTCTTACACAAGGACTTAATTAGATGGCATCTCTCAGACTACTAAATCCCCTTACATTTTCTGTATGATTGCAGTTGCCATCAGTAAGTAGTCTTGAAGGGCTTATAAGTTTGGAGATCCAGAACAACACCTGCAAAAGAACCAACAGCTGCAGCTACTGAGACAAAAAGGCATGCCAAACTTAGCATCTGAAGTCCGAGCCAACGGTTAGTCCATCTCCCAATCTTCTTCTGAGAAATGTACATTTCTACGGGGAAGTAAACTGTCAACGGCCAAAATCCCATGGCTCCAAGTATTCCCACAACGTCGTTGAAGAAAGGCAAGAGCATTGCTATGACTGTTGTCAGTACCACAAAGAAAGTCCTCCATACCATTCGGAAGAAGTTGATCTGGTAAACCCCATAAAAAGGGATGGGAATATCATACTCTCCGGTAACAAAATTACTCTTTGACCACTTTTTTGCACTCCATTTTTCCACAAACGCAAATAAGGGCTGGCAATATACCTGCAATATATATATCCCATTTTTGTGCATTAATATTGATCAATTGGTTATATATTCTGTTTGTATAACTACTCGTTTATACCTGATATGCACCTACAAGATGAACAACTATAGCAATGTTAGCAATGTCAAGAAGCCAATATGGGTTGTAGAATCCAAATCCTGTAAGGAGATTGCCAGGAGCCAAATCTCCAAAGGCAGCATAGCCCATGCAACCACAAAGCAAGTAGAAAATTGTTGTGACCGTGATACTCATTAGAGTTGCCTTTTTCATGGTCTTATACTCTGCTGGTGGAGATTTTATGGTATCCTATAAATAGAATAGTTAATAAAGATAGATGGATATATAAAGGGTTTTAATCAAAACGAGTTACTTTGCAAAAATTTAAGTAAGGAAAGATGTGTACTTGAATTTCAATAAGGATAATCGAGTAAGAGTATGCAAAGGCAATAGCTCCTAGAGCTTGCATACCCCTCCATAGCTTCTGTGTTTCAGTAACTGTTCCAGCATGTGTTACTGTCCCTATGCTGATCCCAGTTAGGCTTCCTTTGAAGCTCCTATTTCCTATTAATTTGGGTAAAAAGTTTATGTCAAGAAGTAAAATAGGACTCTCATTTTTGGACTGAGGCATATGTACACATAAAGATGCATTTAAGTTTTTGGTGCATGGTGTATACACTGACTGACAGTTTATGAAACTTTTAACTTGTGTCAAATACCTACCTGCAACTTTGCCAATGCCAAGGCCTAGACCAACAAAAGAGTATGTGAAAGACATAACAGCTGCAACTATAGAGAGCCACCATACTTGATCAAAGTCTGGGATCTGAGAAAATAACACTTCTATGATTCCAAATGTTATCATATACCCGTTACTCGACATGTGACATGGATCTTTCCCTCCACTTCTATGGAAACAGTTTGATCTCTTTATTGCCCTGTACACAAAATGATGAGAGAGATGCAATTTTTTTGCTTGAGACTATTTTCGTCCCTCAAAGGGTGTCACGGTAACACATTTGTATATATTACCTTTGTCCAGCAAAGATTGTCACATTTTTTTATTTTTTTTTTACAAAAATATGCATGACTGACTAACACTGGCATACAGGCATAGCATGTGTGTCTTCATATATAGATGTTCTTTCTCATATTCACATAAAAAAGAACTTACATCATGCTAACTGATGCTGCAATGGTGTACCCGATGGCCACACCAAACAAATTCAAATATTGAATCAGCCCACAAACCGCCACTCTCCGTCCCCCTGCATGCAGTCAAATTTAGACATGTTGATCAGCACCGTCACCATTTTTTTAATTATCTTTTCGTTCAAAAATATAAGACCAAAATGATATGTAACGAAAACGAATTACCTAAATTAGCCTTGACAGCATCCATGTAAGTGTAATTTCTTTGTCCAGTGACAGGGTCACCGGACCTATAGCACTGTGATAAAAGATTAGAAGTATAGAGAATGACAAAGGCGAAAAGGAGCATAACTGTCGGTCCGGCTACCCAACCGAGCTGCCCTATTGCCCATGCCAATGACAGCACTCCTGACCCTATCACTGCCGTTATTATGTGCGACGAGGCGGTCCAAAAAGTACCTTAATTTACCACAAGAAATAATGATGTTATTTTCGCTTTCATGCATCTTTTTTTTTACTTAGCTAAAGAGAAAATTATATATATAATCAGTCTCATGCACTCATCATATTAATTTTGTGCGGCTCTACTAGTAGACCTAATTCCAACGGTATCCTTTATTGTTCAAAAATGAGAGTCACAATTGACTTTTTTTTTTTAAATAATTTTTTTTTGTTACAGTATCAAGGTTAAGAGGAATTTGTTGTTTAGAAGGACAAGAACATTGAGAAAAAAAATAAATTTAAGTGTATCTAGGCCAAACGTTCATGTTTGTCAAAAACAGTCAAAAAGTTTAATAGGACTCTCAATTATGAATTAACGACGAGAGCTAGTAATCTATTATAAAATGCTGGAATTTGAGGTTATGATAGTAATCTTTACACAATTCAGCACTACTAAAGTAAAGATATAAAGTTAATTTGAGTAGTGAAGGCTGAAGCTTTAATTATGATGTTTCTAAGAGTACAAGGGACTTTTGTTTATATCATTGATTGAACTGTTTATTGACCAGAGATGTACTCCATATAAATGGGTTAATGACAAAATTATCCTCCTACTTTTGGACGGACGAATTTTAATTTGCTTTTAAAGTTTGAAAATCATCAATTATTAATTGAACTGTTTATTTTAAAAGCGTACGTGTAATATGTACGTATTTAATCATTAATAATTACCTGTTCTCTTCAAGCGGCCATCATCATCAAAACACTTGGAATAATTGGCCTGAATGTTCATGGCTTCAGTCTCACTAGAAACCTTAGGCTGGACTTCCACTTGCAGGTAGTGCTTAATGTCATGTCTTTCTTCAACCTGAATTATTAGCGAACAAATTTATACATATTAGAATAACAAAATTATTCAGCTGAAAATTATGATTATTATATACGAAAAAAAAAAGTTAACAAGTCAAATAAAACTGTCATCTTTAGACGGAGAGAGAGGGAGAAATTAAGTATAAGAATATTCTTAATTACATTGCCAAGTTGGATCCTCGACGGTAGAGTTCGACTTCTTGGCAGCATGATTATAGCTAGCACGTTGCCGGAAGGAATAAATCAAGGTTATGGAATATCCTCAAAACTAGAGAGAGAGAGAGAGAGTAAAGTTTGTGAGGTGATGGAGGAGGCTAGCTAGAAAAGGTGATGAACACTTTGATAATGGGGAGTGGGGGCTTTATAGGGGAATTTAGATAAATATCAGGGTACTTGGGTATTAATTGATACAAGTATTACTATAGCTGAAAATATCTCAAGGGTAAATGGTTACTTTCATTTGTTTTAAAAAATAAATCGATAAATTCTAATTTATTTTTTTTTAATTTTTTTTTATTTAGATGTTAAAATTATGTTTATGAATTAACGAAAATGTACAAAAGTTTTATTTGTTTTTATGAGTCTTTCCTTTGACAACATCTACTAATTCGAAACTTAATTTTAAAAAAAATTAAAAAAAAATTTACTCTCCTCCTCGGTGTCATAAAAATTGTCTTAATATAAAAAAGAAAATTATCTATATATCAAAAGCGGTCTTAAGCAAATACAGATAAATGCAAAATGTTATAAAGACTAGTTTACCAACAAAAATTGTTTAAACGGGGTTCACTTAAGGGGGACGGACTACGGAGCGAGTAAAATAGAATGGAACGCGTTTGTTGTGTATATCGTGTAACATGCTATCTTCTGTGCATTTGAGAATGATTTTCCTTTCTTGTCTTTTATTTTATATTAGCTATTTATCTTTTACCGGTATACTCGTGGAAAACTAACTTTAAGGTTTGATTTGATAGTCGTATACCATATTTCATGTACATCCGATCCAAATAAAGAAAGATAGATTATTTCTCTTAGGCAAAGGGAGTAATAAAATAAGAAAATAAGATAGCGGAGTGCACAGTACAGATACAAGGAATATCCGATCATCATTCACATATAAACGAATATTATATTTAAAAATTGCATCGCATTGCACTGCACCACGCATGTGAATGCATGCGGTGCTGATGCAGTGCGAATGTAATTACAAATATAAATACAAGAACTTTTAAATATTTAAAAATAAATAATTAAAAAATTTTAATACATCAAGATAATAAATAAAAATACAATAACACGATTGCAACTGTTGTTAAAAGAGACTAACAATAAATAAGTTTGATAATTCTTCACAAATCACAATTATCATATACAATAAAATATTATAAAACTTTACTCAACTAGTAAAATCTAATAATTAAGAAATTAAGAAAATGTGACTTTAACTTTTAAGCCACAAAAATAATAAAAAAAGTTTCAACAAAAACAATAAAGAAAAAGTTTTGACAAAAACAAATTGTTGAAATTCAAATCACATACACGTTACAAGGACATTATTTATTAATAGTTTATCTGGTAGTTAGCAAAATTAACTACGATAGCAAAGCAAACACCGCCCAACTTGGCAGTGGGGCAGGAGTGTATTGTGCATTATTCTAATTCATGTGAGGCAACCGGCACCTCAATCTATATTTTAGGATATTTAAAATAATTTACAACTAATTCATGTGTTGTAGTTTTTGGTATTGTATTTGAAAACTGGCAAAGAGAGTTATATTTTTAGATCTTTTTAGAGTTTATAAATATGTATATATATTATAAATAAAACGATGTTATTTTACATTATATTGTATTCTATAATTATTTTAATTTGGGTGTACCTATATATATATATATATAATAAATTATATATGTGCAAATACATGCGGTGCAGTGTGGTACGGATACTCTTTATATCCACATTCAAATATGTGCGGATACTAATTTTAGAAACCACACTGCGTATGCACATCGCACGGCACCACAACGTGTGAATATTTTGGGTATTACGGATGCAGTGCGAGGAATGCAACTATAAATGTGGATTCTTGCTCTTCCCTAAAATAAGATGCAAAGCCAAATAAGGAAAGATGGATATAACTAAGTAATCATAACTCTGTTACGCAAAAAAGACTTGTTTACAATAAAAATATGTTTTCGTAAAAGATTCCTCAATATTATAAAACCATACAATTAATGTCATTTTAAGTTCAAACTAACAGCTTATATGAAGAGCAAACTTGAAACAAAAATACAATATTCTTGATATTTTGTAAATAGAACTTCTTTTGTAACAAGGTCATACATATTTAATATTTTAACCTACTTCCAAAGAAGTCGGACTGAATCATTGGTTAGTATAACGTTGGAATGTATTCATCCTAGAGAAATCTGTAGTTTAATCATGTACTAGAATTCGATCTTCTTATTGTGGGATGGTTAAGGCTTCTATTTCCTTCCATCTCTTTAAACAAGTGGAGTTTCCACTATATGTGAGACTTGGCCTAATGTAAAACCCTACTCAAGTTTATGGCTAATTTAAACATATACATCCAAACTTATCTTCTTGATGATGTAATGTTTTTTCCATTTGAGGCCATGGGTGTTTTGGTAAAGTGACGCATCTCCTGTATAAGCAAGCTTGCTATTGCTTCATATGGAAAGTGGAGTCTCTTCATAAAGTGCTTCAGTTTGAGGTGACATCTCCTACCTCCACGCCCATTCTATTCCCCCTCCCCCCCTGCTTCAGTTTGAGGTGACATCTCCTCCCTCCACGCCCATTCTTTTCCCCCTCCCCACCACACACGCCCCACAAATATAATGCTTGATGACTCTCCTACCACAATCAACAGCACCAATTACTATGTTATAAGAACCTAATTATTTGTAGTCCCTAATTGTTATGCAATCATTCATTCCAACCTTCTATCCCTCTCCTCTACAAAAGAGTTATCTAAAATTTGCAAAGTTTAAAAATATATATTTATTTTATATTTACACTTAAATTCAAGAATATTTAATTTAATATTAATGACGTGATAATTAAATGGTGCTGATATATAGATATAAAGTTAAATTAATGTCAGTTATGTTGCTATCAAAAGAAACGAAAAAAAAATCCAGAACAAACAAAATTTGGCAAACCGGAGGGAGGAGTAATATTTTGTTATGTTTTTAATACACTCCCTCCGTCTCAAACATAGAAATCTTCAAATAAAACTATATATTATTGCTAAACTTTTTCTAATGATATTTGAAACTATATATTATTGGCTTGGATTTGGATTTTATACCTTTTTATGACATTTACTGCGCGCATTTCCGCTGGCTTACTTACAAAAAAGACGTTGGATAATTAAAATACCA
>CM068388.1:93119400-93161900 GCA_034770075.1 Aralia elata | reverse complement strand
TTTCTTATTCATTCTATTTCTACCTGGATGCCTGTTACTTAGAACTTGACAAATTCAACGTGGAAACGTATATAAGTACACCATTAATTATCTGTACGTGTTGATTCTACTCTCTGCATGCACATACATAATTAATTAATTATATCTTAAAATGGATGTTAGCCCTGAATCTTTATGTATTACTCACTCTTCCTGTTAACTCAAAGAGTCGAATTTGTTAATTTTAAGACTATATTTTAATTTCATATTATCCCTAAATATAATTAATGTTTAGTTTAGTTTAGTTTAGTAAGGCTAGCGTTGTAGTGAAATTGTGTAGTTAAGAAATAATAATAATAATAATAATAATAATAATAATAATAATAATAATAATAATAATAATGTGTGGAACGAATTACAGGAATGTGGGAACTATTATCTGTCTACTTAGTTTACTAGATTTTTGATTCAAATAGAGATATTATTAATAGCTAATGTTCTTTTGTGCACATGAATGATCAGTCCAGTAATATTCATCACTGGTAGAAGATATGCTTTTATGGAGAAATTTTAGCTGCTTATATATGTGATCAGGAACATTTATATATATATATATATATATATATATATATATATATATATATAAATTTCTGATTGTTACTTAATTTGCCCTCCCTCCCTCCCCCACCCTCCCAAAAAATTCTGGCTACGTCCCTTAATTAGTGTTACAACTACAATTTACTCCACAAAATTGTATCAATATGAGAGAATTAAAAAGAAGCAAATACACATTTACATGTGTGAATTATTACTGTTTAATTTGCAAAACATTTTTAATTACACATTGGCACTATACGATCCACGAAAATAACACTGAAATTCCAAATTGACTTACTAAGTTTTAAACTAACCTAGCATATGCAAGTTTATATTGGGTTGTAGCAGCCTTCTTCCCTATAATTTGGGCCTGCACTTTTATTATAGGAGGTCATGACTATTGTCTCGTTCTCTTGGGCCTTGTCTGAAAATTAATCCCTCACTTTCACTGGCTGGGCTGGCAACTATCACATAAACAATGTAATATTGAGTCCAAAGCAAATTTCAAGTCTTATTTCAAACATGTAAAACTTGAGAAAAGAAAATTAAAACAAAAGAAAATCCCTTCTAAATCTCTTAAACTTTTCAGGTTTCATTATTTGGACTTTCTATCTCATTTTTTGAGCTCCAAATATTACAATCATTTGATAGCCTGTATCCAAATGGCTGACAATTGGGTTGAGTTGAGTGGTTTTAATTATACTCCCTTCATTTCAAAATATAAAATTATTATTGACTTTTTAAAATAACTTGATATATTTTCAAACTTAAAATTAACATAAATTCTTTTAATTTTAGTGAATACAATGATGAAAATTATAAATTATGTAAGCAGTACTATTCATTGTAAGATTTATTTTTTATTTTTTTTTGTAATTGTTGATAAATAATTTTAAGTTTAAAAAAATGTGTCAAATTAATTTTTAAAAGTCAATAATAATATTATAAATTGGAACGGAGGAAATATGATATTAAATGGAAGGGGAGTGGGGAGAGTGCTGATTTTAACCTTTTTTGTGCATAATTTTCCACCACTTGGCTTTGTCGATAGCTGTAAGACATAATACAGTGGACTATATATATATATATATATCATGCTTCATTTTTCTGCCACCAAGAAAGTATAATTCTTGACTTTTACCCCTGCCCTTTTCTGAGATTTTCTAAATCTTTTATTACTACATGTGTTGATCGTTGAGGGTAGGGCATATGGGGGAAACAACATAGAAATTGTTGTGGAGAAAAATGCATCACAAATTGAAAAGGGTTGATGCTCATATTAAGATTTGTCAATCATCCAAAAACTTAAAACATAGTTTTTTATACTCTGGTACAGAACTTTACTATAGTGAATATATAATGCATATGCCTATGAACACGGTCCTTCGGTGCCAAAAGAAAATCTCGTTAAACTTGATTAATTAAACTTTTACCCTTATGATTAACAAAATATTTCGCATCACTCCTTTCAAGTTTTGAACATATTTTTATGTAAATTCTTACGAGAGATCTTGAATATATATGATTTTATATATGCAAACTTGCATTTGAAAACATTTATTTAAATTAAGTCCAAGTATTGTTGCTACCTAGCTATGAAATATTAACATTTTTTCCAACAAAATTATGTAGGCAACTTAACTTAAAATTTGTGTAACAGTATATATAATGAATGCAAGAGTGTGTGTGTGTGTGTGTGTGTGTGTGTGTGTGTGTGTGTGTGTGTATATATAGAAGATAATAGTGCAAGTAGGTATATAGCTAGATGCAGAGAAAATTAGGACCAAAGAAACAAGAGTTTAATGTATGCATGTGTGGGTGGGACTACGAGTGTAGAAGCCGTATACATATTAATGGAGTGAAGTTGAGGTTAATTAATTAGAGAAAAAGGACAGCACAAGAGGAAGGGTGGTTGACCAAAGATGGTTAGGTCAGACTAATCTATCGCCATCACTGGGGAGACCAACATGCACCAACCATATGTGGGTCCCTTCAAATATATTATAATTCTCCTTTCTGTCCAAAAAAACAGCCGAATTTAACACTAATTTTAGTTAATTTATAAAATTCATAATTGAACTTATTTTAATATTTAAAATAAGAACTTTGCACTTAGTAATATATATTTTTTAATTAGTTTTGCAATATTAACATTGTAATTAAAATCAAAATAAATTCGCCTTTTTTTTAATTTTAAAACATTATATATTTGAAAAAAATTAATTATAATTATTTTGATAGGACTGAGAAAATAATACTATAAAATAATTCCCCTCCCCCTCCCGCCTCCAGCTCCCGGGTCCCCTTCCTATTTCTTCCCTCCATTTCCCAATCCAATACGTAGTAACAATATAATAGTACTACTAGTATTGTATTGACATGCATTAGTATTAGTTATTAGGCTGCCTATCCATCCCCTCTGATCCTTCCTTTCGTACCATGTATACTCATCTTGGATAGATTTAATTCAACCCCTCAAAAACAAAAACAAAAATAGTTCTTCAAATTTTCTATCCTAGGATTAATTCAAAGTATATAAAATAAAAATAAAAAAACTCCTATCGTGTAGCCCTTTTGGGGTCCATGCACGCCTTGTTTAATACCGACATACCGTGTAAGTTAGGTCACGGTTTGAAGGCTAAAATTTAATTCATCTAATTAAATGAACTTAATTATGTAAGTCATAAAGGTACCGGGTTTATTAAATTGGTATTTTGACCACATAAGCCGCCCCAAATCCCAATTGCCCAAACGCCACTTGGCTAGACGAACAAATCCATTTTGCCTCTTTCCAAAGTCATTTATTAAAATAAACTTTATTTTAAAAAAAATACAGAGACGACTTCTTACCATACACACACACACACATATATATATATATATATATATATATATATGGATGTATGAATAATTCTAAGTTGTATTACAATATGGAGTTTAAATTTTAAATAATTAAATTGTCACAATAATTGACAATGTTAAATTATATTACATAAAAAATTATTTATACAAATAAATGCATTAAATATAGTTGACAATTTTAAATTTTATTACACAAGAAATTATTCATACAAATAAATACATTGAATATAATTAACAATTTTAAATTTTATTTTTTAAAAAATTATTTATAAAAATAAATATATTATATATAATTGATTATGTTAATTTTTATTACTTAAGAAATTATTTATACAAATATTTTATATATTGAAATTATTTAAATCTAACTACTAAGGTGGGGGTTAGAAATTTCTCGTGGTTACACCTCTAATGTGTGGCCAACAAAAAAATATTCTTTGACCGCAACTCTTAGTTGCGGTCAGTTTCTCTTTGAACCATTAGATTTCTAAATTAAACGATGTTATTTGTTAATTGAAATAATAATCCCAACTAACGTGTGCTATATATGAACGGGACCCTCTATATATATATATTGGACTACTGGATCTTCATGCATGCACGTACAATAAGCTTTCATTGAAACTTTATTATGCATAAAGAAAATGTCATCAACTGGGATTGGAATGGGGTACGTGTATTAAATGCATGTCCGTCCACAGCTTAATTGGTAAGAGTATGTATCCAAATTATTAATACAGCCAAGTTAATTCTCCGTAGGTAAACAAGTTGGATAATGTTTGTGTCATGGCCATGGGTGTATGCATTTGTGCAACTTTACAACTCAAATCAATCATAAATAAATATTACTCCAATTGTTACATGTTGATGGTACGTAGATGTACTTCGAGGCTACAAGCACGCATTATCATAAACACAAACTCCCGCAGTCCAGCTAGAAAAATGATCTTAATTACTTTTATGTTGTCCTTTTTTCTAAGTATTGAAATTTATAGTATAAGATAAACAATATTTAACTTTTAGTATTAGAAAAAAATAAGTTTTTAATTTTTTTTGTTAAATGTACGTACCATATACAAATTTTAATACTCCTTATTTAAAAAATTAAAGAACTAGTTAATGAGTATAATCTCATTTAGAGAGAGACTACGAAGTAAATACAATTTAAACTTAGGTTAGGAATTTATGGCTTGATCTAGCTAGTGATTAGTGTTTACATACATATATATATATATATATATATATATATATATATATATGACTCGCTGCTAACTGTTTAGAGAAACAAAATAGAATTATAGTTCCGAATGTACTCCGTCGTACCTCCTTTCGTGTCAAGATGAAAGATTATTAATTCTAGAGATAACCAATAATTATATATCTTTTGTCTAATACTATTGTTAATCTCAGCTTTTTTGTAGTGCCAATTTAAAGAAAAAATAACATATGCAACAAAATACAATAATAAGTATGCATGCATATGACTTCTGTCAAGTCTCAGTCTACAGGGGCGAATATATATAAAGTCTTAAGACTTTAATCAAATTCAATGCATGATATGATCTGATCAAAGCTCTTGCTATTATTTTTAAATATATATTGATGATGTACGTGATTGATATATAGTAATTTTAATATGTTAACCAATTCCTCTCATTTACCTTTCTTACATAAATAAATATGATTAATTTATTTAGAGTACTCGTTCTAGTTTGTTTTTGTTTTTTCAAACACCAATTTAAAGAGTATAATGGATTCTCATAAAAAATACACAATTAAATATTAAGTCTCAAATAAAATAGTAAAAATACTTTTAAACTCACACAAAGATATAGTAAGTAATTTTAATCATACACTAACTTGTCTATATTCAATGTCTCCCTACTATTAAATATATATTAGTTTTAGACTTGTGAAGAGAATATATATATATATATATATATATATATATATATATATATATATCACCCATCCTAATAATAATCATAAAATCAATTAAAATCTACATATATACGCATGCGTTTGTATAACATTCACATGGAAATTACCTCATCTCAGGTTAAATTCAGTGTATCCTTAATTAATTAATAAAACATATGTATTGGATTTGTGAAAATGATGGTTCCTTATTTAACATTCACAATTCATGTTTACAAAAAAAGTCAATAGACTAATTAATTTTATAAAATACTTGGTATGTGTTAATAATGTTTGAGTACAGTTATTTTAATTTCTATATATATTAACTCATTAATTAGGGCTCTAATAGAGAAAACAGGGATTAACATGCATTGACGACTAAAATTAGAAACTATTCCACATTAATTTATTCATGAATATTATACAGTATTTTAAAAATTATATACCAATGTGTACGTATAAAGTCTAACTCACAAATATGACTGCTTGACGCTTTCTTTTATCAAATGCATACTAATATTATCCTTATTTAATATATAAAGCCCCGGGGACATGGTTTGGTGCAAATAATTTTTGAAGTCTTTTTGCCTTTTCTTAAAATGTCTCTCAACTTTTAAGATAATTTTTATTTTGTCTTTTTTTATATTATTTTTTTTATTTAGTCCTTCAAATTTTATACAATTTTATTTTATTCCATATAATTTTTACACACAACGCATATGTGCTATTTTAAGGATAAATCAGAACATCTTATTTTGTTATATACGTAGGGAGGGATTAATAATCCGTGCTAGTGTTTCTGTCTTAAAAAAAATATTACTCCAATTACCAATCGAAAATTTCATAATAATAATATATTTCTAAATGTATTATATCAATATTTATTTGTGTAACGGGTCTGGAGTAAAATTGTAATAATATAAATTCTAAAAAAGATATTTGATCCATAATTGGGAAAGAGATGAATAATCTTCTTTATCTTGAGGGTGATGAGAGAGAAGATGGTGGGGGCCACCGGTGGCTGTCACCGGTGGAGTTTAGGGGTTTAAAGGGACCCACCGCCGAAACGGAGCACATGAGCGTAGGTCGGGCGGCTGTCAACTGCCACCCCAAAAGAGAGGAGTTGGTAGCGTCTGGGATTTTGACGTTTTTTCTCCACAACACACCCCCCAGAACACTAATCAAAAGCCCAAGATTTCTCATTTATTTACATACTTGCCATCCTATGTTTCCAAAATGTACAAAATAGCTTACTTGGATTCTCACACAGAAAACCCCCAACAATATAACACCAAAAATGTCCCCTTTTTCTGGTAAAAATATAATCCAAACCTGCCCCAATTTAAAGTAAAGTTGGGTGCAAAAGTTTTCTATCAAAATGATTGCTATCTAACCCCTATAAATCATAATCACAAGCTTGAATTAATGTGCCACCACTAATACTAATAATAATCTCCTAATTTTGTATGATTGCTGACCTTCTAATTAGGCATACCAATTATGCATCATCGTCTTCCAATTTGGGCTAATCCATTATAAACCAAGTTGACTTGCTTCTTTAAAATTGCACCTTTATTTTTTTTGAGGAAAAACAGAAAAATGTAGAAACTGTTAGGATATCACAAGTGAGTTAGGATATCACAAGTGAGTTAGAATCTCACGTCGAATAAATAATAAAAAAATAAAATAAAAGATTAATATACATGAATGATTTCAAAACCTAATGGCTTAAACTTTTGAGTTAGACTGAATTGAAAACATGTATGTTAGCAGTGACAGATCTATTAAGAGGGCAGAATAGGCAGTGTCTATGCTGGAATTTTTTATTTTTATTTTTTTAATAGGTATAGGGACATGGGTAAAAATAAAAAACTACACACTGTGTATAATGTATTCAAACTATCGCTCTCTAACTCGCTAAGTTTTAGCCCTTCACTTTAGTTTTTAACCCAAAAAAAATTCACCCCTGTAAGTTGGTTAGTGCGTCGCACACGCAATACGCAAGCTCTTCGATTCTCCCCCACCAGAAACCCAATGACCTCATATATAGTGGCAATCAAATAATACATTTAATCATACTTTGTGGTGCATGTATTTCTATTCTTGGTAATTAAAACTCCACTTATGATAGTGCACTACTGCAATGGTTTATTCTTGCAAAATTTTTACATTTATACTCAAAATTGTTTTTAGTCATTTCAAAGAACTTTTTTTCTTCTTCTTGTTATAGCACCATTGCCTTTTGTATATAGCAAAAGACAGTCGCAATTTTATTTCTTGAAAAAACAAAATCTAAAGAAACTAAGATTTTATAATAATACATTGTCATTTATCTTATGACTAATAATATATTTTGTGTAGTTAATGATATTCATAATTTAAAGTTGAGCGAGTATTATATATGCATAAAAAAAAGATACTTCTATATATTATCATACCTTTCAAATAGTAGCTGCTCAAAATACTATGTTATGTCCTCATATTTATGTCAACACTAGTTATATCACAATTACTAGAGTCTCTATACTGATCAAAGAAGAATAATGTTACGTTCTGCGAATAACTAATTAAATATATACTAGTGATTTTTTGCATTATTTCTATATATATCAACTAATAATTGAAGGTTGTGGTGTCTCATTTCTTTCTTCTATGGAAGATTGAATCTAGAAGGAGAGGTGGGAGCCCACCATGGGCGGGGTCAAGCATGTGATGTTGGTAATGGTGGGTGGTGAACTATAAACTATTCTAAGGTAGAGAACAATAACTATCCCATTGATAGTGTCTGATATATATATATATATATATATATATATATATATATATAGAGAGAGAGAGAGAGAGAGAGAGAGAGAGAAGATAATTAAAAAAAAATAAAAACATGGACTTGTAACTTGTTAAGCAATTTTAGCTAAGATGAGAGTGAGAAAAATGGGGGCCGGGTTAAAGTGGAGAGCATAAAATATATCATGGAAGGTTCTAATGTCTAGCTCTACCTAACACCTTTGAAAAAGAGAAAAATTAACAAAAGGGTAAAATTGATGAAAAGTGACCGCTCCTCTTTTCTTTATAGCGAGGAGGCACTACATTGTGTGGTTTCTGGTCTAAATCAGGTACCACATCTGTGTCCTTTTGCTCACAAACATACACATGAAAGGTAGACTCACCCACTCTAGTTTTGAATGGGATTTTGCCTGGACTCACCCACTCTAATTTTAGTTGCCCAATTTATTTTTTGTTGCAACTATAAAAATGTATATATTTTCAAAATAACTCCTATCTAAATTTCAAATAAATAAGAACAAAATCAGAAATTTTGAATGAGTTAAAAACTGTGAAGTCAAAAATCATTGGAGGGGAAGCACTGAAGCGCACAGCTGCACAAGTAATTAAATTGGTAGTTTTGGTCGGACCCAACTGACACAACCATCATGAATAAAAACTGGTAGATACAAAAGAGTAGTTTTAGATTTATTCCATACCCAACTTTTGAAAACTCATTTGAGACCGTAGCATTATTTGGAATCCCTGAAATCGATTTTTATCGACGAATTAAAATTGTCGAGGATTTGACTTGTCCTTCCCCGTTGGGAGAGAGAAATTAATTCCGACATATATAACCAAACAAAAGAAAGAAATGTTTTTCAGTGAGATTCGAGCAGCATATATACTCGTTTGGTTCATCATGTATAGAAAAGTAAAACAGTAAGTGTAGCCACCACATTCATAAGTTTCACATACCTTCTTTTTAGAATTTTGGATTGTGTCAAAGAGGGCGTCTGCAACATAAAAATCTTAGCCGTTTACGTAGGACTTACGTAATTTAGAGCGTTTACTTTATAGGATTTGAAGTGCGCTCAAACTTTTAAATGTACGTACTATCTTTTATTATTATTGCATTAAGTTTCCTGTGTTTTATTAGTTAAATAACCTATGTAAATTACATTTGTTAAACAATATATATAAGTGTGTTTAAACATGCAATTAAGTTAACTGATGCTATCAGGTTTTCAAATTTCAATAAAATAGATGAGTTTACATAATTATATTACACATATATAGTAAATATTGTAGATGCAGGATAACTTAGTTGGTTGCCAAAATTTTCAACTTATCTCTTCAAATGTAGGTCAAATAGAGTTTTCTTTTTCTTTTTAGTATAATATTAATGGGTTGGAGAGGGAGAGGGGGAGGGCTTGGTAAGTTTCTAGGAAAGTATGGGGGAGAAAAACATAATTATCAACTATCTCACTCTTGCTTTGTGTGAAAAAGGGGCTTTGATCTTTTCTTTTCTTTTTTTTTTTTTGTTAAATTGGAGTTTCATTTCTGTAAAGCAAATCACTACATAAACTTTGTCAAAGAAGATAATGATTTAAGATATTTGAAGATGATAAGTTAATTTTTAGAAAAACTAAACTTGAATATTTATTAAATTTTTAATGTCATATATGTCTGAAAATATGAAAACCATTCATGTTGAATAGTCTTAGGGCGGTACGTATAGTATATGGGAAGAAGTTGTGGAAACAACAAAAATCTAGGTAGAATCATGATATCTAAGATGTTTGGGTTGGTTAGCCCATGCCCAATAAAATAATTATTAGGTTGGTAGAGACAAGAGAGGGACTGATATAATACAGACAGTTGTAAATCTCTTCACACATTTTTTTTTCTTTTTTGTTTAATATTAGTAATATGCTATACATACTATACTAGCTTTTAATATAATTATTTGGAAGAGATAGGTTACCCACCTCTTCCTCATCTTTTCCTCTCATCCTCTCACAGCTTATCCGGTGCCTCCCGTAAGCAAGATTTGATCTTTTCTTTTTTATAAAAAGAAGACAAACCCACAAAAGAATCTAAAAGATAAAGTTATGAATTGACAATAAATAAATAAATAAAATAAAATAAAATAAAGGTGAGACCCTTAAAAAAATGGGTTTAAACATATTCACACCCGACTCGTTATTATTCTCAAAGAATCATTATTCATTACAACAAATAATTGTATTGTTTGAATTGGTGGAATAAGAGAGAGAATGAAATGACCTATTCCTATGAAATGAAAAAAATTGTATTTGGTTGCAATTGGAATAAAAAAAATTGTGGTTGGTTCCTTAAGAGAGGGAGAGCATATGGAATAACTCATTCCAACTAGAATGGAATGAATCATTTCACTCTTCATTCCATTCTTTCAATCCAAACGGAACATTAGTTCTTTAAAAACTTATTCGGTGTTGGTGAATCATCTACAATTATTTAGAATATATAATTTATAATCACAAACCTAATGTCACGAGTAAATTATTCAGAGTACACTTTGTAAGCACAGGTCTAACGTGACGAGTGATCGGATTACTTCTTGTTAATTCTTGGTCAGAAAAAAAAAAATTGAAAAAAAAAGGTTTTAGTTCTTTTCAAAAGGAAAATTAGGTAGGCACGTGACTCATATATATATCTTTTTGCTTGGACCCTTATGCTAAGCCTTAAATAATTTATCTTTACTTGCTATTAGCAGCAACCACCATAACAAAAGTATAATTTTTTTCTAAAGATCTGGTAAGGATCATCCGACTTGTACTAACTTTTACTTTATTTACTGTAAAATGGGACAAAAACATTATTAAGGAAAACCAAAAACCTAAGAAATCAGTAAGTAAATGGAAAACATTCAACAGGCTTGCAATTAAAAATGCCAAAATGCATAACCAAATATTGGTCATCTGTACTGGTATTAGTTATATTGCTATGCACTAATTATAATTTTACAAACAATAGAAACTAGGAAAGATTCTTGAACTAATACAAGTCTAATCTTCTTCATTTCTCTCCCTCATTTTTTTTTTCTTATTTTCTTTTTTAAAATATTTGATACCATGATAGAATTCAAATTCAAATTCAAACTCCAACTCATTTCATCTCAAGGCTTCTGTAGTCCAAAACACCACCTTTCAACCCTAAAAAGTCATAGCCAGTACTGTTGCTGCTGCTAGTACCACTAGTACTACAGCTGCAATCCTTGCTGTTTTGTAATCCCAAACTGCATGCAAAACAGAGTGCCCTGCTTCTCCCTCCAGTCTTAAATATCTCTGCTTGGTGCTGATGAGGAGGGCTAATTTTCAGGTCAAGATTCAAATCAGGACATCTTTCCATAACCATACTAATCTTTTCGTCTTTTCCAGGAAACCCACCAATAGAATTCATGATCTTGTGATCTTCATCGTCATCTTCTTCGGCTTTCGTATGAGCTGCACTGCCAAAAGATATTGTTGTGACTTCTTGTGAAGAAGGTTCATTGATCGGCCGATGAGTGGTGGGATCAATTCCCCTGTTCAGAAGCTTTCTTCTTATATGAGTGTTCCAATAATTCTTTATCTCATTATCTGTTCTTCCAGGTAATCTTCCAGCTATGAGTGACCACCTAAATTAGATATACCATAAAAAAAAATCCATTAGTCAAGAATTCAAAAAGATGACTTTTTTTTTTCTATATGGAGAAGAGTTAACAATGAGAATTGAGCCTGACGTACGTTAGGCCTATTCAATAATCAAGATACCCATTTTTTCTCTTTTTTTTCCTTTTCTATTTAAAAAAAGGGAAAAAGATAATAACTAAATTTAAACTTTGACATTAAGACTTTTTTTGGAAAGAGTATGAATGTTAATGGAGCTTACTTGTTACCAAGGAGGCTATGAAGTTTGATGATGAGTTCATCTTCTTCTTCTGTAAAGTTGCCACGTTTGAGGTCAGGCCTCAAGTAATTGATCCACCTAAGGCGGCAACTCTTGCCGCAGCGGAGAAGGCCAGCAGCCTTAGGAAGTGAGCGCCAGCAACCTTCGCCGTGTGATCGGATATAGGAGATGAGCCTGTCATCTTCTTCTTTAGTCCACGCTCCTTTGTTTGTGTGAGCTTTCTCACAACAAGGGGACCTTCCCATTTGATCCAGTAGAATTGACTCTGCTTACTACAAGTGAAGAACCTTTTTTGGGGTTTTCTTGGAGTGGTGAATTATGGTGGGGGGAGTGGAAGTTCCTAGTCTTGGTGATGCTTGATCATCAAGGCCGGCCTTTGAGAGAAATTGAAGGTGGGGGTTATATAGGCTTTTGACTCTACAAAAAGAGACTGTCCCAAAATAATAGACTCTATAAGAGAGGAGAGGGGAGAGGAGAGAGAGAGGTTAAGGCAGTGACCCTAATTGCTTCTAGATGTGAGTTGGTGAGACAGGTTTGAGAGAGTGGCTAGTGGCCACTCTTATGATGGTATTGGCATCATTTTCATCATATTATAAATATAAATAGATACAGAAATAGATACATAGGAGTATAATATAGTAAATATGAGTTGGAAGAAAGGAAGGACAGTAACTATGGGTGAGCTTCAGTTAGGTGTAAAGTAAGGTACTATTAATAAAGTGCGGTAAGGACAAGGTGTGATCTCGGACTTTCTTCAATTTGTCTAAACTCTGACCAACCTTAGATTAATAATTTAACTAACACCAAGACACGTCAAAATCTTCCAAACATGCACCTGATTTCATTTAATTACTACTTTATATGTATATACCATGTTTGTGGAACTAACATCCACATTTGGCTTTGTGATGTGTTCTGACTAATACATCCCTTCTTCTCATATGAGTATCTTCTATTAATCAACCAAACTTATTTCTATTATGAGATGTTTCTTTTTGTAACCCCGTCACTGAGATTTCTAACAACCAACCATATATCTAATGAATTTGATTGGTACCAGCTATTATTTATTCATAGTTAACTTTATAAAAAATGAATAAGAATTATGTAACAAGCAATACATGGACGAGACAGTAGATGAGATAATAGATTTGGATTTTATCTTTAGAAGGACGGAGATGAAACAAAAGTTTGGAATTCAAAGTAATTTTTTCAACCTTGAATAAACCAAGCTGGAAGTATGGTTCAATGAGGAATATAAAATGTTGTTTATTTTGAGTTAGTTGTAGTGGGGGCATATGGGAAAAAATGTCCTAGTGGGGTTTAGCTATTCTTGAGCATATAATAAGAGGATAGATAGAGAGATTGTAGTTGCTTTTCTTTATTCTATTGGTGATCTATCATGCAAACAAGAAAAAGGGGAGAGAGAGAGAGAGAGCTTCTAGAAGAGATGGAGGTTGGTTCAGTAAGACAGGAGGATTTGATTAAAAGAAAAAAGGGGAAGAAGAATAGTAAAAGAAAGAAAGAGAGGATGAGTGTGGTTGTGGTTGTATATGGGATTTGGTTCACCTTCCACTCCTCTTTTTCCCCCAACCTTATGGTGCAAGTTTAGGCAACAAAATAGAGAGAGTTAGGGATGAGATTGGGAAGTTAATTCACCTTTTTTTTTCTCACTAATTATATGTCCTCCCAAGTCCCAACCCAATTTGCATATTAGTTTTTGTTACCCACCACTACACATGATCTCTCTCTGAAAACAACTTTGAAAGCAAAGTATGCCTATAAATCATGATCCTTCACCCTTCTCATCAACTACAACTTGGGTTTTTTATGATTTTAGAGTGCAGTTGTGTAATTTCGCTGGGGTATGTTACCTACCTTCTCACCTTTCGGGGGATTGTCATGGTCCAAAAATAGCTCCCATTTGATGTTGAACCGTGGCACGGTCTATCATATCTTTTATTCTCGCTCCTACATTATCTTTCTTCAGCCAAAAATAAAAAATATAAAAAAATGCTCAGGCTTATCCATATATTTTGGCATCCATCAATTATCAAACCAACAAGAAAACAATATAAACCTACCAAATTCTTATTCACAGCATAAGATAATTAAATTACAAAAGGAGCAAGAGTAATTTTAGGTTAAATTTTTTAAATGAATTTTTCATTAACAAAATAATTTATCCTTGAAGCATCAACTTGGGAATAAAGTTAAAAATTACATTGCATTTAAAAAAATAATTAGAAAAGTGATCCGCATGCGTCTAAAGACTAAACATCATGCATTTATTGCTTGGACCCTAACACCCTCCCTTGTTACAATCGGATGGCATTTATTAAATTGCAATTAGTACGGTAGTTTAAGAGTGAGAGGTTGGAAGGACCTCCAAATTGCACAAAGAAAGTCGCAATTTACAACCCATAAAAGGATAGTTCATCTGGTAGGCAATAATCAGGAAGAGATTAATCATACAGACTCCAAGTTTTATGATGCAAACACGTTCTTCCCCGAAAAATTAGTTCATCTGTTAGGCAATAATCAGGAAGAGGATGGTGAGAGCCAACTCAACAAAATTGCGGATATCGTGTGCTTAGGCAAATGAACAAAACTCGTGAGGATGTCCTTAAATCCCATTACCAGTTACCTACCTCTTTGGTTCTGTTCTCTCTTCTCCCATGTGA
Source organism: Aralia elata (assembly GCA_034770075.1). Classification (NCBI taxonomy): domain Eukaryota; kingdom Viridiplantae; phylum Streptophyta; class Magnoliopsida; order Apiales; family Araliaceae; genus Aralia; species Aralia elata. Next base: position 93,147,162 of record CM068388.1, on the reverse strand, counting down.
TTTTCCTGAACCTCAGGTCTGTTTCAACTGTCCCCACTTATGCTAGATAAAGCCTCATGGCTCATAATAGCATCCTATATACATAACATATATATCAGGACTAGCTAAATTATTCAGCGGATGCTACCAAACAGTTTGGCCGACGAATTTGAAGTTTTGATATTACTTTCTTACCCTTAATGGTAAGAAGTATCACGTTATCGGTTAACATCGTCCGCTAAACAATTTAGTGGAGCCCTAAATGATGGCAGCCTTCACATAATCCGTTAACATTGTCTGCTAAGAATTTAATGGACACTCCACTAAACAGTTTGGCTGATGAGCTATACTTGTATCAAAGCAAAATACAGTGATATGCAAATATTTCGAATTAACTGCATCCTGTGCACATAGTCATTACAAATTTGCAAGTAGCAAAAGAACAAGAAAAGAAAAAGATAATAGAGGACACAACATAACAACTTACAAGAGCCCTAGCATAAACAGCCAAACTAGGTAGACATATTGTATGACTAGTTGGCAAAGTTAGATAAATAGGGTATTCTGTTCCTATTTCTGCGGCTCAATTATATGCAAATGGACAATGGACATGAAAACTGTAAGATATTTAATTATTTATCCTTGCATAATGGCATGCATAAATCAAACTTTTAGATAATGCAAAATCCCCAACAAAATGCATCAACAAATTTATACTGAATTCAACCTACAGACAGTATACCTACTCACAAGCCTTTATGTAAAATAGCCCCACTAGTTTTCACCAAATCCAGAATTACTTTTAGTAAGAAGCTTTCTAGAGGCAGAGAATGAAAATACAACTATAAGAAATTCAAATGCCACCATATAGTATGATTTATTCCAAGTATATACATATATATATATATATATATATATATATATATTTATATATAGGTTCATGTAGCTTGTATTGTGTCATTCCTCACATAAAAGACTTCCAAATTCTTTTCTTTTTTCTTTAGAATTCCTTATTCTTATGATTTTAAAATAAAAAAATATGAGTACCAAGTTCTTGGGTAGATCAATGTGAGCTTGATAGAGAGCATAGATAGAATAGACTGTTTACTTCAATTTCTTCTGGGCTTCATATGAGTAACTAAGCGGTGACAGCAGCAACAACTCCAACCACGCTTTGTGCCAATACACTGCGGTCCTCCGAAGATTACTTGGAGCCAGAAGCTGGGGTAAAACCAAGATCAGAAAGTTTCTTGTGTGATAATTCATAATCTGTAAAGAAAGTATCCTCAACTTGCATCACATTGACAATTAAGCAAGATAATGGCAGGAACTTGAAATTACTAAAGGATAAAAGACAAGAAGTGAGAGACATGAAGTGATGTATATATGTGAAAGAAACTTGGAATTACTATAGTACAAAAATGAGAAAGGATAGATAAGAAACTTAAAGGCCAGTTAGCAAGTGTTGGTTTGCAAATTGCAGGGTGCTGACACAGTTGGCTGTGTACAATAACATTTGGCAACATGCGCGTAATGACTACTCCATTTCTAACTAAAAAAGAAAAAGAAAAGGCTTCATTTGCCTCTCTTTTATTTTTCTTTTTATTCCAAAAAAAAAACCATTTCTTTTGATGATAGTATAAAATGACACAATGTCCTTAAGTTTACCATCACAATTTTATTAACATGCAATCATTACTAAACTAAATACCCAATAAACTTAGAGGAAAACATGGGCAAAAAATATATGTCCATAGAATTTGTAAATTTTACAAACAGGACTCTTTTGTGGAACAGAGGGAGTAGTAATTTTCTAATGGAACGATAGGTCATCGTTTGATTTTACCTGCAAAATATTTACGTTTTACAGAAGTGAAGTGTATGAGCAACATCCAAATTTAGAGGGATGAGTTTCTCAAATTTTAGTGAAACAGTAGCCATCCTCAAGTGAAATTGATACCATGGCAGTGGTTAGCGTGTATAGAACAGATTTACCACCAAGGTGGACAAGAAGTTCACCAAACAAACAAAAAGTAAAAAGCATAAAGCTTTTCGACATACGAACTATTAAGAAAAAACTACACCTCAAAGAGAATGATGATGCTACCGGGGATGTGAGTCTAGGATAGTACCTTTGCATACAGCTCAAAATAATGATGAAACTCAGGATCATTTCAGTAAGGTCGTGTCTGTTGGAAGTTTCAACAGCCTTTATAATTCCTCTTTATGCAACTTCCTGGTGTCGAAGTAATTGTAATTACATTAGCTCGAAAATATTTATCCCACGTTAATACAAAAGAAACATTAATGCACAGATGAGGCAAATCCATTTATTAGCCTTACACAGATGAGGCACTGAATTATCGAACTTCAATGGTTCCTTAGTCCATGGGCCATCAAAGCCTAAAGTCTGATCTATCTGCATGCGCCTTTCCCTATCACACAAAACACCAAAAGAGTGGCTAACTGCATGAATATGATTTCAGAGCGAAAGAGCTTTGAGTTTGTCCCAGAAGCAAAATATACAAGAGTATGAGTCAAAAACAATTTTTGTAGATGCAACTTATCAGCGTGTGTCCTCCTGATAGTGCTACTATATCTTTGTCAGATAAACCCATCATGTAAAATCTGTCCCTCCAGATCCTATCATCAACATAAGAAAAGAATATTTCAATATTCACATCAATACTGTGCCAAGAAACATGGTCAAATTGTATACAAAGACGTGGAAAAACAATATTCTCTTAGTTTTGGTTTCCATAAAATTGAAGAAAATTTCAACACAAAAGGTTATTAACTATCTGTTATTCTATTTATGGAGCTCATATAATAAGAAGAACAGCTCTTTTCTAAAGACATGATTCGTTCTACTTTTACATCAATCTATTTAAGTGGCTTCCAAACTCGAAGGTTCCCAGCCTACCAATATTGATTGATATTATTACTCAATAGTGTAAACTATTACAATAGTTTTTAAGTTACTTCAAATACAAATATGTGTAAAAAGCTGAAACCTCATAATGGGAATCTATTACTATCCGTAGGAACTGAAACATTAGCATTACATAAAAATATCAGCTCTTAAGATATAATTTTTGAAAAAGGCCGCGAAAGGTTCCGTTCCCTGGTTTCTCAAACTTTCAATAAACTGCAGTAGCTTACAGCATTGAATTTAAAATATGCCAGACATATTGTAGTGCTAGATGATAACTGAGTAACTGACACAAGGAGGGATGCAACAACATCAATTAATATTTATAGATAAACTACATGCTCATCCGTATGGAAGACGATTTAAAGAGAGAGACGGATATCGACCAACAACCATTTGGTTTTTTTCTTGGTGAGACTTTTCTGAAAAAAAAATTACTCATTATTTTCTTCTGTTCTTTTCTTTTCAAACATTGGGTTTGGAGTTGGTGCAGGGGTAGGGCTGGGCTGGGGCAAGGAATCAGTCAGGAAGTGATTTCTCAAAGAGCCTCACGGTCAAAAAGCATATCAATCAACAGAGGTAGGATATGAAGAACTTTAAAAGCCTTTAGAAGTTGCCCGCCCTTAGAAGAAATCTTCGAATCCTAAAAGATTGATAAAACCACTCTGTCATTCGCCATTGTTATTGTTAATTAGAAATAGGAAATAACTTTCTTGTGCTAGAACTTAGGCTCGTAAACACAAAAGTATTGTACGTGCTTTTTTGAAAAGATTGGGCTCGGGATTATTGGAAGAATTCTTTACGGCAGAAGAACAAGTTATTTGCTTGACCTTTCCAAGAGCTTCTTCCGCTTTGCAGAGGCTATATAGAAGACGGATTTGGTATTTGGATATAATTTGTTTCAATGATTTGGCCAATCATGGATGATTGGTTAGGAAACGGTGTCAATTAAATGAAAATTGTCACTAAATAATCTAGTGATATCATTATTCATACTGAAACTTACTAAGTCTTCTTTTTTTTGAAGATCCAAGAAATTCTAGGACCTGAATAGGACCTTGTAATACCCTTTCAATTGACATAGACCCAAACTTTCTAGTAAAATGAGGATGCGGCATCGGGAATGGTCAGGATCGCTCAGGTAGAGCAAAGGACTGAAAATCCTAGCGTCACTAGTTCAAGTCTGGTAAATTAATTTATATGAATCAACATACATATTCATTAATTGTCATACTATATACTTTTAGTCTTTTACCCATCTCAGTCTTTAGAGATATACCCCATCAAAATACTACAGAGACTAGAACCTATAAGATAGTTTTAAAGTTGAAGACTAAGACATTAGACATATGCTTCAAACACCAAAAGTGATGAAGTCCAGTAAAGGCTCAATGAACACATACTTGAGGAAGGCAGAAATTCGACACAGTTCCAATTTAGTTCAATGAAGTTCACTTTTTTGAACTATCCATAATCAAGACATATTTGTTATAGCATTACTGGCCAGAATAATCAATTTATTACTTAGTAGAATTCTCTTTAAAAGGTATAAAAAGCATGAAAGGAAATAAGGGCGGATACTTATTCAACTTTTTAGATATTGTTGGAATATTGGTTAAAATTAAAATGGTGGAGAGTAATGAGGTAGGTAGGTGTGGACACATGAAATGGGTGTTCTCTCATTAATTGCATGTGATGGGTTTATTCCAAGTGTGTGTGCTAGCACACCAAACTTTCTAAGTTGGTGTGCTAACACACCAAACTTTCTAAGTTGGTGTGCTAATGGAGAGAAAAGCATTGCCTATAAATACTTGCCTTATTGTAAACCAAAGAATCCAATCCAAAGGAAGAAAGATAGGAGTTAGAGAGTTTTAGTGAGAGAAAATTCTCTTGGGAAGAATTATCTTTCTTGAGTGGATGTGAGGAAATTTCTGAGAGTGTGAGTGATTGTAATATTATTCACATAGTAAATTTTCTCTGGTTGTCTTTGGCAACGAAAGTGGTTTTTCTCCGGTTTTGGAGTTTCCACTATAATTCTTGTGTTGTGTGATTGTGTTCTAAATTCTCAATTTCTTATTTCTCTATATCGTGAGACGTTGGAATTCCCAACAATTGGTATCAAGAGCTTTTGGTTCACGCCGTTGGTGTCTCCAACGGGTACGATCCGTTTAAAGAAAAATGTTTGGCATGAAAATCGATATAGAGAAATTCGATGGGAGAATTGTTTTTTGGCTTGTGGCAAAGTCAAGTCAAAGATGTGATAATTCAATCTAAGTTACACAAGGTGTTTGATCATCTTCATGGCATGCCGCTAGTATCCAAAGTTGTCATGAAAGAAGATGTGTTACCACTAGCGGGTTTTTTTGCACACGGGCATTGGTTGGCATTGATGCAAGGTGTGTGGTGATGTCGATGGCTGATGTACTTCCGGGAAAGCCAACGTGGAAATAGCACCATAATTTTTCAGCAAGGTTGTTCGACATGAAATCTTAGAATGTTTGATTCTGAGTGAAGGTATACTCTTTATGGTGGAGTATGATAATTCTCTATACCGAGAATTATGACTGTTGGTGAAGACAGTGATAGCGGAAGCTATGAAATATCTTAGAATGGTTGATTCTGAGTGGATTTATACTCTTTATGGTGGAGTATGATAATTCTCTATACTGAGAATTATGACTGTTGGTGAAGACAATGATAATAAAAATTATGAAAAATCTTAGAATGGTTGATTCTGAGTGGAGGTGTACTCTCTATGGTGGAGTATGATAATTCTCTATACCGAGAATTATGACTGTTGGTGAAGACAGTGATAGTAAAACTATGTTGATTATTTTATTTTAACCAAGGTGGAGTTTGTTGGAATATTGGTTAAAATTAAAATGGTGGAGAGTAATGAGGTAGGTAGGTGTGGACACATGAAATGAGTGTTCTCTCATTAATTGCATGTGATGGGTTTATTCCAAGTGTGTGTGCTAGCACACCAAACTTTCTAAGTTGGTGTGCTAACACACCAAACTTTCTAAGTTGGTGTGCTAATGGAGAGAAAAGCATTGCCTATAAATACTTGCCTTATTGTAAACCAAAGAATCCAATCCAAAGGAAGAAAGATAGGAGTTAGAGAGTTTTAGTGAGAGAAAATTCTCTTGGGAAGAATTATCTTTCTTGAGTGGATGTGAGGAAATTTCTGAGAGTGTGAGTGATTGTAATATTATTCACATAGTAAATTTTCTCTTGTTGTCTTTGGCAACGAAAGTGGTTTTTCTCCGGTTTTGGAGTTTCCACTATAATTCTTGTGTTGTGTGATTGTGTTCTAAATTCTCAATTTCTTATTTCTCTATATCGTGAGACGTTGGAATTCCCAACAGATATCCATACATCAAGGCATACTAGTTATAGCACAAGTGGCCAGAATAATCAAATGCCAACTTTAGCACCAAAATTCACAAGTACCAAAATAGGCAACCATTAGACTTCACTAATCAGGACACATTAAGCAACTAATTCCGCGGCCAATCGCCTTACAATGTCTAATAGATGCACAAAATGGTAGATGTATAACCAGCAGATAATCAGAGGCCTATCAAGAAGTTTAGTCAAACATGCACACAGCAGGTGCGTACGCACACACGCAAATATCTAATCTGTGTTTCGCATACTGGTTTCACTTTCCAAAACAATATCATTCAAAGCATCAAAAATAGCTAGGAGCAGGTTCTACTAGCACATTTTAATGAAACTAGACATATAGTCCAAAAGCTGTAGTCTTTATGATCACTTATGCTTTAACAACACTTGTTGAACGCTTCCAAACAGCAAATTGCAGCAACCATTTGGCCCTAATATTATCAACCATTTAGTATAAATTTCCAGTTATAGTCCTATGAGTGAACTGATTGGATTAAGTTTAAACTTAATTTAACATGAAACAAAACATATAAACATGATTAAGAAAGGGAAAAAGGAAGAAATTGGTTGAAAGTACCGCAAAAATCTCATTAGGAGTTAAATTCTTGTTGGAGATAAAAGCGCGAAGATCTCGACGAGCCGTGTCGATTTCTTAGCTGAGTCTCGTTAAAAAATCTGATTGATCGGACAATTGAACTCTCCGGGAAGAAGAGAGAGAAAGTGTGTAGTGATTGACTGTCAGATGAAGGAAGGAGGGAAAATGATTTCCGTCTGTTTGGTTTGGTTTGGTTGCGACTGGATGACGGAGTAATGCTTCGGTTAGTAGACCCGACACCCGACTATCGCTCAATTTTATTTTATTTTGAGTCCTATTATATTGCAATAACTTTTTACTAAATTATAATTATAAAATTTATTTAAAATTAAATACATTTATAAAAGAGTCATACTTACAATATATTTTTATAAATTAATTACCACTAATATAATTAAAAATTTAACATAGACATTCACAATATATGTCAATTTTTTTCTCCAAAGTGCATTGTTAAATTATGAAATAGTTTATTAAAATAAGCTCAAATTAAGCCCTCCTAATCTCCCATGTAACTCAAAAGGTTTGCGATAAAGTAAAAGCAAACAACACTCTTATCTAATATATAAATTTAGAAGAGCAGATGCAGTGTCAGCAGTTATTTTAAAGTTTTTTGGTTTTTTGAAAAATGACCTTTTGACTTTAAGATAGTTCCTATCTTGCTCTTTTTATATTATTTTTTTTTATTTTTTTATTTAGTTCTTCAAATTTTATAACATTCTTATTTTATCTACATAATTTTATCTTTTTGTTGTATTGAGCTTTTTTCCATTGCACATTTTCTCCAATTCTATTTAATATATCAATTATTTAATCTTAATAATTTTGTTAATAATGATCAAAATATGTTTATAAATAGTTGATGATATTAGGATCAATCCTACAAAAAATTAGAATCATAAAAAATATTTTTACCATTAAAAATCTAAAAAAAAAATTCATTAATTGAAATTTTGATGAAAAATTCACATGTTTATCAAATGGTAAGAAAATGTCAGATTACTTTTATTTTTGAAACAATTATGTCAATATAATAAATTAGGTGACCGGTATCAATTTTAATTATATTATTTACAACTATGAAACTATGGTATATTGGATGAAATTGAATGAAATGTATAATGATGGACATCCAAATCTCTTTTTATTAATAAAATATTTTATACTTAAAAACACCTTCAGTGAACAGAAAAAATAATTTCTATTGCATCCATTACCGATGTGGTACTAAGCATGGGTTGGGCTTTAATTATGGACAAAACCAAACTTTAGTTCCATAATACAATAAGGCCCACCATGGGCAAGTTAGGCAGGTTTAGGGCTCAGTCCTAAGACTCTAGACATGAGTTATATACTTCATGGCCTTTACACCCACATCTATGATTGTAGTTGTACGTCGGCCCAAGGACCTACTAAAGTGACAACACGATTTCCGACCATAAACATTTCATGATTGTCGCACTATACCCAACGTCAGACGAGAACCAGGGCTAACATCTCGAGGTCAACGTGACCTTAGGCCACGGCTCGTAATGACTTAAAGCCCTATATAAAAACAATCGGGGGGCGGTCCGGTGCAGGTACCGTCCGGTGCACAGTATTAAGGTTTTTTTTTTTTTTTTTAAACCACAATTATCAGAAAAATAAAATAAAAAATAATAGAGCAAGTTTGAAAAAAAACCTGTAAAAAAAAGTATTTTTTGTATTGAAAAAACACCGTAAACAGTTTGCAGTGTTTTTTCGATACAAAAAATACTTTTTTTTACAGTTTTTTTTTCAAACTTGCTCTATTATTTTTTATTTTTTTTTTCTGATAATTGTGGTTTAAAAAAAAAAAAAAAAAACTTAACACTAATGTACCGGACGGTACCGGTCATTAATGCACCGGACCGCCCCCCAACCCATATAAAAAGAGGTTTAAGCCACATGTTTGCACATATTCAGTATATTACTCACCACCGCCTTCATAATTCATATATGGTAGGGGCGGATTCAGAATCTACTCTTAGTAGGGACAAATTTTATTGAATTGAAATTTAGCGAGTTAGATAGAGAGAATTTAAATACATTATACATCGTGTGTTTAGTTTATTTTAGAATAACAGTAGTTTAAGTTTGTTTGCCCCTCTAAGTTTAACTTTTTCATAAATCTGCCATCTTAAGTTTATTAAGTTTTATTTTTACCCTTATCTCTATACCTACAAAAAAATAAAAATTGAGCATAGACAGTATCCATTTTGCCCTCCACGTAGACCCGTCCCTAATATATTGTGATTGCATAAATAGTTATAAATTTACTCTTACATTAGAGGTGAGTGTAAGGACAAAACTCTTGTATGTTTATCTTGTTTAAACTATTGAAACAGATGGATAATCGAGTAGCGAATTTTAACATTGTTTATCTTTAGAATTAAGTTAGTTATGAAATTTATTTTATTTATAGTTTAGAATTTGGTGAGCTTTGCATATGTAATTAGTTGGACTTTATAAATAGATTTAATTTTTTTTTTTATCAAAACAGATGATTACTTTTAGTCTATCAAAACCTAAAATATTTCATTTCAACAAAAGTACTTGTAGACATATTATTGTAAAAAATAAATTTGACGTTTAATCAATTTTTCTTTGTCAAGTTGATCATATTTAATCTCAATTTGTTTCAAATAAAAAAAATAAATATTACTAGTAAAATTTTACAGTACTATTTGTTTCACCAAACCAAACCATCACATATTCACATATAATATAATATAATCATAATCATATTAATTAATCACATCCACGCCTAAGCCTGATACTGACGTTCGGACTTTGGAGCTGGTAACGAGACAAATAATAGTAATATGCATGAATAATATACCCAAAGTCCGAAGCTGAAACCGAAGAAAGCGTGTAAAAGCAGCAAAAGTAGTGCTAACAGCGAACCAAACCCGTCGACAGTTTAGACCCGAACAAATGAACAGTGTCTATTTAGGGTATACGTGGCACCTTCACAGTAATAAAAAAAAGTACAAAATGACCCGAAATGACGGATATGAAGCGGAGAAGTATTAACCGCCATTGAAGCTATCCTCCTCCTCCTTCTTCTTCTACTCGTACTCTGTTATATACGGAGATATAAAAAGCTTAAATATACTATACGAAGGAAGAGGCATTAGCTCCATAAGGTGGCTTCATCTACCTCCAATTTTTATTATTGTTGTTCTTATTAATCTTAATTTGAAAACAAAACATAAGAATAATTAGCTTTTCTATTTATTCCACTTACATCTTTCTATATATTATATACCTACCATTCGGTTATAAATTTTGCTATTTTGATTGTAATTGGGGATTGCTTTAATGTCCGGATTCTAGTAAAAGATTTGATTTTTTTTGACTTAGGGTTTTTAATTGCGATTTTTGTTTTGGTGTTCGTGCAGATTCTAGGGTTTGTAATCGGTAAAGATTCGATTTTTATCGTTGTGTAATTGGAAAATTTAGGGTTTTGGGATGATAAGAACTTGCAAATCGTGGGGTGTTTGATCGCCGATAATCGGCGGTTAAATCCGTGATTTTGAGGGGGTTTGGGGTTTTGTATGGAAACTCGGAGCCGGAAGCGGGCGGAGGCCACCTCATCAGCCCCTTCTTCTTCTTCTTCATCTGGTCCAACCACTCGTTCTACCAAGCGCGCGCGTCTCTCTGCTGCACCCAATTCTTCGTCTACAGTCCCCACTGCCACTTCTGCTCCTGTTAATTCATCGATCTCGACCCGTTCACGTGCTTCAGCAATGGATGAATCCTCCGGTTCTGCTCCCCGTGGCCGACGTGGCAAGAATCAGGTGCCGGATAAGGATAATTCCGATAAAGGAAAAGAGAAAGAGCATGAAAATAGGTTTCGGGACAGAGACAGACTGACTAGAGACGCTGAGAGGAGCTTAGGGTTGAATATAGACTCAACAGATAATGGAGGAGAAGAAGACGACGATAATGACAGCGACGGCGGTGTGGGAATTTTACATCAGAATTTGACTTCCGCCAGTAGTGCACTTCAAGGACTTCTGAGGAAATTAGGAGCAGGATTGGATGACTTGCTTCCCTCGTCGGCAATGGCTGCTGCTTCTTCTTCCCATCAGAGTGGGCGGCTCAAGAAGATCTTATCGGGATTACGGGCAGATGGGGAGGAGGGGAAGCAAGTTGAGGCATTAACTCAGCTTTGTGAGATGCTTTCAATTGGGACTGAGGAGTCACTTAGTACATTTTCAGTGGACTCGTTTGTTCCGGTGCTTGTGAGTTTGCTCAACCATGAGAGTAATCCTGATATTATGCTTCTCGCGGCCAGGGCACTTACCCATTTGTGTGATGTGCTCCCGTCGTCATGTGCTGCTGTTGTGCATTATGGTGCTGTTTCGTGTTTTGTTGCTAGACTGCTCACAATTGAGTACATGGATTTGGCTGAACAGGTGAGCAGTTATATTAGTTACTAATAGAAAAAGAAAAAGAATATTTAAAACAACATTTTTCTAATGCTTGCTTGAAGTTTTAAATTGTGATTTTGATGCTTATTCGAATGTTAACAGTCTCTGCAAGCATTGAAGAAGATATCTCAGGAACACCCAACTGCTTGCTTACGGGCAGGCGCACTTATGGCAGTGCTCTCGTATCTCGACTTCTTCTCAACAGGAGTCCAGGTAACTCATTTAGTAAATTTATCTAGTGTTGGATATCCTTGATCTTAATGGCACCTAAAAACATCCTTAGATGTTATAATTTTCATCTCATTGCATTCTTCAGCGTGTAGCATTATCCACTGCTGCAAATATGTGCAAGAAACTCCCTTCTGATGCATCTGATTTTGTGATGGAAGCTGTTCCTTTACTGACAAATCTTCTTCAGTATCATGATGCCAAGGTGAGACCATCATCATTCTTTTTTAACTTTATGGGTGGTAACCAGATAAAAGTTTCACAGTGAAAGTCATTAAGACATACTAAATAAGCTGTTTTATATATTTGCCTCGTCTTCTATGTATATGTATATATTTCTCCTTTTAGGTTCTAGAGCATGCTTCCGTTTGCTTGACTCGGATTGCAGAGGCTTTTGCATCATCTCCTGATAAGCTGGATGAACTCTGCAATCATGGATTGGTTACACAAGCAGCATCACTAATTTCCACCAGTAGTTCCGGAGGTGGCCAAGCTTCTCTCAGCCCATCCACTTACACGGTAAATGCAATTACTGATTTCAAGTTAAGTGATATTTTAATTGATTGCGATTGTGACTTAGAAGACATGCAGGGCTTGGTTCGCTTGCTTTCAACATGTGCTAGTGGCTCACCAATAGGGGCCAAAACTTTGCTTCTCCTTGGGAGCAGTGGCATTCTTAAAGATATACTATCGGGTTCTGGCCTTGTCGCAAGCATGTCTGTTTCTCCTGCTTTAAGTAGACCACCAGAGCAGGTATTTGTTCTGTTTTATGTAGCAAATTTTGTACTTAACTTATCTGTACCCATCTGCAATTTAATTCACTCTGGTGCATAAATTGATTATTCACCTGTTTGGTAACTTTGAGAATTCAAAAAGTATTTGAGTTGGTCTATTATCCTCTTCTGTTTAATAGTCATGTAGTTCTACATTATGTACTTCTTATGTATTTATCAGCTCTTGTGTGCTGACTCTGAGAGATCATCGAGATGCTTGCACTTTAAATCTTGAATGGTTAATGTTCTCCATTGAAGCTTGACTGGGTTTGCAAACTAGAACCAAAATCAGGGGATTAAAGGGGTGGTTTTAGATTAGAGTTAGATGAGAAAAGAAAGAAAAGAGACTGAGAAATCAGACGAACCGGGGAAGAAGAGAAGATAATGGAGACTCATATTGAGCTCTTTCATTCATTTCATTATCAAAAGCATGCTAACAATATTTTGAACTGCTCAAACACATTCTCAGTGCCAGCTTCACCAAACCTGGCTATAAAGCTACCAGAGAATTCATCCCAAGTGATGTTATCCCTTCGCACCATATAAGACTTGTACCTAAATCTAAGACTTTTACCATGATTTAGGGACCCCATGAAGGTGCATGGAAGCTATAGCGGCCTTTCTTTTGTCACTAATCTCATAGATGTTGAAGTATTCATTGCAATCCCTTATTCAACCAAGAGGTTCCCCTCTGTATAAGTAGGAAACACCAACTTCAGATGTTTAAAGTCTTGGTCTTTGTGAGTTTCCCTTCTGTGGTATGTTTCACCATCATCATCAGTTTCATATTCATCATAAGAAGGCTCTGTCATAGGCCTTTTACCTTTAGCTTTTGCAGTAGCCTCAGGGTCTTTGAAAAATCCCTTGGCATTCATGTGGCCTACATGAGTAGTTCTTCTCCCAGTAGCTCCTTCTCTGGCCCCAAAAGGGTTAACAAAGTCTGGTTCTCTCTCCGGGCTCTTTTGCCTTAGGAGCTCAGTGATATGCTCCATGAACATATCCATCCTCTCATCCAACCTCTGGAGTTTATCATTAGTGAACTCCCTATAACTCACAAAATCTTGCTGGAGTAGGTGGTTTTGGTGTTTGGATGTAGCTCCAGTCATGATGTAAAATTGAGAAGGAAATAGAAAACTCGGAACAATTAAGTTTTTTGTGAAAGTAAACCAAGGGCGTCAACACCACTTGATTGATGAGTAATTGAGCTAACAATAGAGCTAGGACACCAATAGGATTCAAAACAAGCTTAAAACAATGAATTAACAAGGAATCAAACACTGTTGAAGCTGAAATGTGCTCAGGAAATATAAAAACAAAGCATTGGTTAATGAGATTATGAGAATATTATAAATGATGAGTTATGATGAATAAATTTTATGTGAATGATGTTTCTGAGTGATTTAAATGACTGGGCTATGTGAGAATAACTAAATCGAGTATAATAGCCAGGGAATTTTACCAAAAAAAACTTTTAAGTTGAGACCCAAATCCTTAGTTGCAGGTCAGTCGCGAAAAACAGAGCACCCAGATTTTTGGCTCTAAATTTCCTTTTTCTGCTGCTTGGGTTGAACTTTTTATAATGTTATGTGACTAGTTTGGTGTTTGCATGGATAATGTATGAACGAATTTGAATTTATGTAAGTGTTATGGATAGTTTTTAGAAGAGATTTTGGACTGAGAAAGAAGTAGAAGGTGACTGAGTAGCTAGAAGAGTTTGGGACTTAAAATTAGAGAAGAATTGGGGGCTGAGAAGCAGAAGAAACAGACTGAGAAACGCAGAAGAATAAGGCCTAGATCGATGCTGTGATACCAGATCTGTCAAGCCTCCATTGAAGCTTGACCAGGTTTGCAAACTAGAACCTGAAAACAGGGGATTAAAGGGGTAGTTTTAGATTAGAGTTAGATGAGAAAAGAAAGAAAGGAGATTGAAATTCAGACGAACTGGGGAAGAAGAGAACCTGATGACAGGGGAGCCGGCGACCGAAGCCCCGGTGAACGGCGGCCGTAAGATAATGGAGACTCATATTGAACTCTTTCATTCATTTCATATCAAAAGCATGCTAACAATATTACCCTAGCTCAACATATATAAAAAATGATCACATGGATCTGCTGAGAACAGAAAACAAGAAAAATTACTAGTATGCCCCCTAACAAGTAACAACTCACTCGGCTAACATTTGCCTTAATTCTAGGAGTTTACTTAAGTACTATTACCAAACTGCCCCTCAATTTATACTAGCCTGGTCTAACAGTTAATACGTACATTAATGCTTTCTTCTTTTTATGAAGTATCATGTTGGCTGCTTTTTGCCAAGTGTGTTTTCGTTTTCTTTCTTTTCTTCATTTGTCGAGTGTTTCAGCTTTGTTCAGTTCCTTGATATTTGCTTTTCGTTACTATGGCTTATAATATTTAAGCCGGTTAAATGACTTAATTATTTGGATATTTGAATTCCTCTCTTGTACTACCTGGCTCAGATTTTTGAGATTGTGAACCTAGCAAATGAGCTTCTTCCCCCGCTGCCTCAAGGAACTATATCTCTTCCGGCGAGCGCTAATATATTTGTGAAAGGATCTCTTACAAAGAAGCCTCCTACCAGCAGTTCTGGCAAACAAGAAGATTTGAATGAAACTGAG
Organism: Aralia elata; assembly: GCA_034770075.1. NCBI lineage: Eukaryota > Viridiplantae > Streptophyta > Magnoliopsida > Apiales > Araliaceae > Aralia > Aralia elata. The sequence continues at coordinate 93,132,153 of CM068388.1, read as the reverse complement.
GTTTCTACTCGTGAGAAACTATTAAATGAGCATCCTGAGCTTCTGCAGCAATTTGGAATGGACCTTCTTCCTGTTTTAATTCAGGTTATATTAGAGAGACTCTAGATCTGAAGAAGTTGTTATTTTCTATATTTTTGTGAACATTTTTTCTCTTTTTAAATGCAGATATATGGATCCAGTGTGAATGGTCCTGTTCGTCACAAATGCCTCTCTGTTATTGGGAAACTTATGTACTTTAGCAGTGCGGAGATGATCCAGTCTTTATTAAGTGTAACAAACATATCAAGGTATACATGTTCTTTAAATTTGTTTGTGTGATATGGTTGTTCAATTCAGTGCTGTGGAATTACTCATACAGAGATTTTCCTGCTTGGTTTCTAGTTTCTTAGCCGGGGTTTTAGCATGGAAAGATCCGCAAGTGCTGGTGCCTGCCCTACAAATTGCAGAGATTCTGATGAAAAAGTTACCTGGGACTTTCTCCAAGATATTTGTGAGGGAAGGTGTGGTTCATGCTGTAGACGCACTAATTTTAGCTGGATCTCCTGGTACTACTCTTTCCCAACCATCATCCAGCGAGAAGGAGAATGATTCTATACCTGGATCGTCAACACGTTCTAGACGTTACCGAAAACGCGTTGGCAACTCAAATTCAGATGTAAACTCCGCTGAAGATTCCAAAAATTCACTTCCAACTGTTGGTTCGCCTCCAAATCCAGTAGAAATTCCAACTGTTAATTCCAGTCTTCGTTTGGCAGTAAGTTCATGTGCCAAAGCTTTTAAAGATAAATACTTCCCTTCGGATCCTGGGGCTGTCGAAGCTGGGGTTACAGATGATCTTTTACATTTGAAGAATCTTTGCTTGATGCTGAATGCTGGTACTGATGATCAAAGACCCAAATCAAAAGGAAAATCCAAAGCTTCGGGACCACGTCTTGCTGATATATCTGCTAGCAAAGAGGAGAATTTGGTTGGGGTAATGTCTGAGATTCTAATAGAGCTAAGCAAAGGGGATGGAGTGTCAACTTTTGAGTTCATTGGTAGTGGGCTTGTGGCTGCTTTGCTCAACTACTTCTCCTGTGGATACTCCTCAAAGGAGAAAATCTCAGAAGCTAATCTGGCTAAGCTCCGACAACAAGCAATTAGAAGATACAAGTCATTTGTTGCAGTTGCCCTTCCTTCAGGTGTTCATGAAAGGAATGTGGTTCCTATGAGTATTTTGGTTCAGAAGCTTCAAAATGCCTTGTCCTCCTTAGAGCGTTTCCCAGTTGTGCTAAGTAATAGTGCTAGGTCGTCTACTGGAAATGCACGCCTCTCTTCTGGTCTAAGTGCTTTGTCTCAGCCGTTTAAGTTACGCCTCTGTAGAGCACAAGGAGAAAAATCTCTCCGTGATTATTCTTCAAATGTTGTTCTGATTGATCCTTTAGCGAGTTTAGCTGCTGTGGAAGACTTTTTCTTTGGCCCCGAGTTCACCGAGGTGATTCTGGGCAGAAGCTCTCGGCATCTGCAGGGAATTCTGAGTCTGGTACTACTCCCACTGGAGCTGTTGCTTCATCACCATGTACTTCAACCCCTGCTTCCACTACCCGTCGTCATTCTACAAGATCCAGAACATCTGTTAGTATCAGTGACAATTCCAAAAAGGAGTTGTCACAAGAGAAAAACACAAGCTCGTCTAAGGGGAAAGGAAAAGCTGTTTTGAAGCCAGCTCAAGAGGATGGAAAAGGACATCATACAAGAAATGCTGCTTGTAGAAGAGCATCTGCGGATAAAGATGCACAAATGAAGACTGTAGAAGGAGATTCTAGTTCTGAGGTATGCATATATCTAATATTATATGACATATGTATATTGTTGTAGGCAGTAGCGCTACATGTTAGTGTCGATCTAGTTTATTTTGGGTGTCATTTATACGGGTGATTTGAAAATGCCATTTATAGAACTTTTGATAAATAATGACATGCTAGGTATAGTGCCTGATAGAATTGTTCGCGTTCTAGCAACTGTTTCTATGAAGAATTTTCATGAATATCCCTTCCTTTCATTTGGTTGCAAAGGCCACTTTTCGTTGTTTTGTGTTAAAATTGTAATTAAAATATTTAGGTACTAGCAGAAAGAAAAGAATATAAAATTTTAAAGTTCTATGTGGTTTATAAACTTTTGCCCTTATAGGGCAGTGTGTAATTTCCTCTAAATCAGTTATCCCCATAATTTTTTATCCTGTTGTGACCATTAGGTTAAGTGATACTCTATTCTGTCAAGGTGTAGGGATGGGGATGCATCCAGACTAAAACCAATCTATCCAGTTTTCATCACTGCTATAATTTTCTTCAAAGCATATGGGACCTCTTCAACGAAATGCCTAATGATGTTTATTCTTTCCATCTAATCAAGTAGCTGTTTCTCATTATACTGCCTTTTCCCATATTTTTCTTCTTAGTTCAAGTATATAAATGATGATGGGAAGATGGAGTGTTAGGTTAGCGGAAGTAGTGCACAGGTATCCAACTTTTTACATAGCGTTAAGAGACATTTGTTTCCTAATTGGGTTGAATTTATGCAAATCCTTTATGCCTGTTTGACTGACTGCATTTTAATCTGAAGAGGATTAGTTGTCTTAGGTTGATGATATGAGGATATCAGTTGTCACATATTATTCCTTACCACGTCTAATACAGTGTAAACTATTACAATCAAGGGAAAATTTTGTCTGGGGAAAAATTAAAGGTAGAGATGAAAGAGAAAACTCAAATTAAAGGATATGAAGGGATTGCGGGCATAAAAAAGAGTAAGAATTTGCTTGTTTCGCCTGTCATCTTTGGTTCATGCATTTTCTTTGGTCAGCTGAAACTATCTAACGTTTGTGCCATAACTTAGATTAATAATTAAACCAAAGATGTTCTGAAACTTCCAGCCAACATGGATCAGTTAGGAAAGGAATACTGGTTGGAGTTTAAGTCAACCTGGTCTGTGTCTGATTGAAGGTGTTCTGCCTGAGACATGGGGTGATGCCCTATGACATGGGTTTCAGCACGCTTTCTAAAACTGTGGTTTTTATAGGATTAACACAATTTTTATCTGAGTTCATAACTTCATATGTTAAAAATGGAATGAGCAACAATGGGGGCTCACAGGTGATACAGTGAATAATATAATATGTACGAAGGCTGCATTATACATCCTGTGCATGGACTAAGATTCGCCTTTTTGGATATATAATCATTCTTGATGTTAATATGATGGCCGTAAATTAGAGCATCCACCATATATATATATATATATCAATGCTTTAACATCTAGAAGTGGTTATAGTTTTTCCAAGCGCGGGTATCATCATTATTTTTCTCTAAAATATATTACTTAAAATATATTGTGCAAGTTTAACTAAAAATTTTGGATTGTCATTAGTTCAATAAGGGTATGGGTTTTGGCATTGGCTTTCTGTACAGTGGCCAAAAACTATATTTGGCGCTAAAAAAAACTGGTATATTTGAAGCCTGTAGTATACTGATGATAAAGGATATTATAACCTGTTTTTTGACTTGTAATGGACAAATGAGTGTTTCAAGGTTGTGTTCTTCTTTCTAATCCTCGTCTGGGAGTTCGAATCTTTCTCTAACATGTATTTTGCGGTCTTAAACTACCAACATTGTGCTTATAATTTCGAGCTTTTCCAAGTGAGTAAGTCCAAACAAATTTTATCATCTTTCAGGCCATTTGAGTTGATTCGTATTTCATTTTTTTTTTCCCTCTTTGATGTCATGATGGGTAACAATTTAATTTAAATAAATATTTCATGATAAGTAACATCAAGATGCCATCTACTATTTTGCTTATATTGCTTGTGACATTTTCTTACTCGTCTCAGTTTTTTATTTTTTTGGGTTGGAAATATGCTCTTATACTCTTAACCGTCTTCACTGAATTTTTTGATTACATTTTGCGCTTCATAGGATGAGGAATTGGAAATATCTCCTGTTGAGATTGATGATGCATTGGTAATTGAAGACGAAGATATCTCTGATGATGATGAAGATGACCAGGACGATGTATGTTTGAGAACCTTTAATTGATTACTCACATTCATTTTCTTCCTAGTATATGATGACGTATGCAATTGGAATTTTAGTCATCTCCACGAATCTTAGTGTCAACCAAGGTAACAGATAGAGGATAAGGACAGGTTGAGCTCCAATCATCAATTAAACATGGTGTTATTTTTTGAATGAACTAAGTTACTTTTCGGTCGGTAAGTTTGTTTTAAATGTAGCACTAGGTTTTTGAAAATTCTTTTGCATAGAACATGGATGTGATATTTTTTTGATTGGTTAACATAATTCAGAACAAGAAAATAAAAAGGAACAGGCACTGAATATTAAATATATGATGTTGCTTCTTGGTTAATATTGCTTATCAATTATGGACCCACCATGGCAAGGACAATAAGTATGTTAAGTAGAGTATAGATTGTTACTTAATAGTCATTATCATAAACATGCATGACTGTGAGCGAGATAGCCTGAGGAGTGTTGGCAATGTCGGCCTATTTCCTGGTAGAATCATGTAGAGAATCACCTTTAGGGATAAATTACCATCTGGAACAAGTACTAGACACGAGGGTAGCTAGTTTTGTTTTTGACTGATGGACGTTTTGTTTTTGAGTTTTAGGTACTGAGGGATGATTCTCTCCCTGTTTGCATGCCAGACAAAGTGCATGATGTTAAATTGGGTGATTCTACTGATGATAGTCTTAATGCCCCTGCAACAAGTGATAGCCAGATGAACCCAGCTTGCGGTTCTAGCAGCAGAGCTACAACCGTAAGGGGCTCAGATTCTGCAGAGTTTCAGGAGTGGAAACTCTTTTGGTTCAAGAGGTGCAATGTCATTTGCTGCTGCTGCCATGGCTGGGCTTGCATCTTCAAATGGTAGAGGTATCAGGGGAGCAAAGAGATCGACAGGGAAGACCTCTATTTGGCCTCTAGTGACCCTCCTAGACTAATATTTTCTGCAGGTGGGAAACATCTGAATAGGCATTTGACCATCTATCAGGCCATTCAGCGACAGCTTGTCCTTGATGAGGATGATGAGGAGAGATATAATGGTAGTGATTTTGTTTCTAGTGATGGAAGCAGGCTGTGGGGTGATATCTATACTGTCACATATCAACGGGCAGACAGCCAAACTGACAGGGCTTCAGTTGGGACAATAAGTTCTACATCCCCGTCTAAATCTACTAAAGTAGGTTCTGCATCCAATTCTAGTGTTGATTCGTCTTTGCAGGACATATCGTTCTTAGATAGCATTTTGCATGGGGAACTTCCGTGTGATCTAGAAAAAAGTAATCCAACTTATAATATATTGGCATTATTACGTGTATTAGAGGGTTTGAATCAGCTAGCACAACGTTTACGTGTCCAGGCAGTAACTGACAGTTTTTCTGAAGGAAAGATTTTGAGTCTGGATGACCTTAGTGTGACTGGTGTAAGGGTTCCCAATGAAGAATTCATCAATAGTAAACTCACTCCAAAATTAGCTAGACAGATTCAGGATGCACTAGCTCTTTGTAGTGGAAGTCTTCCATCGTGGTGTTACCAATTAACGAGGGCATGCCCATTCTTGTTTCCTTTTGAGACTCGGCGGCAGTACTTCTATTCAACTGCTTTTGGATTGTCTCGTGCATTGCATCGGCTTCAACAGCAGCAGGGTGCAGATGGTCATGGCACAATGAATGAGAGAGAGGTGCGGGTCGGGAGATTGCAGCGCCAGAAAGTTCGTGTCTCTCGAAATCGTATTCTTGATTCTGCAGCAAAAGTTATGGAGATGTATTCTAGTCAAAAAGCTGTTCTCGAAGTAGAATATTTTGGTGAAGTTGGAACTGGATTGGGGCCTACTCTGGAGTTCTACACCCTTTTGAGTCATGACCTACAAAAGATTGGACTAGGAATGTGGAGGTCTACCTCTGTATCTGCTAAACCCATGATGGAAGTTGATATAGTTGAACAGAAAGATAGGAAGATGATTAATAATACTGGTGTCGCTTCTGGAGATCTTATCCAAGCACCTCTTGGGTTGTTTCCGCGGCCTTGGCCTACAGGTGCAGATGGTAGTCAATTAAACAAAGTAATTGAATACTTCAGGCTGCTTGGACGTGTTTTGGCCAAGGCTCTTCAAGATGGACGGCTTTTGGACCTGCCATTATCAACTGCATTTTATAAGCTTGTACTTGGTCAAGTAAGCTAACCCCTTGGTTCAACTTAAACCAAGACTTCCCTTTCCTTGAATGTCAAGTTGATGTGTTGGTTTGTTCTGCTTGATGTTAAGATTTCTCTAATGCTGCAGGAGCTTGATTTGCATGATATTCTTTCTTTTGATGCCGAACTGGGGAAGACATTACTTGAATTGCAAGCTCTTGTTTGCCGGAAACAGTACCTAGAATCAAGGGTTGGTCAAGATCATCAAGTTATTGATCTACGTTTCCGTGGGGCTCCAATCGAAGATCTCTGTTTGGATTTCACACTACCTGGCTATCCTGATTACATTCTTAAACCAGGCGACGAGAATGTAGTACACTCAATCCTTTAGTTTATCATGATATATTGTACATAAGCCTTCTCATTTCCATTCTATTCCAGTGACGTTTCTTATGGAAATATGTTCTTTTTCCTTTGTTGAATTCACAGGTGGATATAAATAATTTGGAGGAATATATTTCCCTGGTAGTTGATGCTACTGTGAGGGCAGGGATTGTGAGACAATTGGAAGCATTCAGATCTGGGTTTAGTCAGGTAAGCAGGTCCCTCTGGTCTATATAGTGTTTTTAACTTTCCAGATAAGTTGAAATATCATCAAATGTAATTTTGAATTTTAAGAGCATATCCCGCACCGTATATATTTTTGGCATCTCAATTGTTGAAACTTTACTTCTGGTTGCCATTCTATCATATCATATTGAATCTCTATTCTCCTTGTGGTGTATTGTATATTCTATGACTAATATTTTGTTTAGGTTTAGGAAAAAAAAGTGCACTCAACCTACTATCTTTTTTTTTTTTTTTGGTGCTCGATAACTCTTAGGTTTTGACATTTTCAACTTTACTAGTATTTTCTCTAGCGAAACATGTCAACGACCAAAGATAGTTACATATGCCATTTACTACAGTTTTCTTGTATTTCTTTATCAGTTCTTCAAATTTGTTAATGGTTCTGCATAGTCATGTGGAAGCATAACTTCCTGTAACATAAATATTTGTTCTGCATTTCTGACTTGGAAATGTTTATGATTCACAACCCTCAGGTCTTTGACATCTCAGCTCTACAAATATTTTCTCCAAATGAATTGGACTATTTGCTTTGTGGCCGTAGGGAGTTGTGGGAGGTAATATGCTCTTTTCAATTATTTTCTCATTATGCTTTAACCTGTATTTTTGCATTTACATGATATTTAAATGTCAATATTGTTCTTATGCAGACTGAGACACTAGTAGATCACATAAAGTTTGACCACGGGTATACTGCAAAGAGTCCTGCAATTGTTAATGTATGTGAACTCTAAACACCCCCAACCCCCCCCCCCCCCCCCCCACCCCTCTTGTGCCAAACAAAATTGAAATGTAGGATTTAATTGTTGTTATGTTTGTCTTTTTGGGGAAAGTTTAAGCTTAATTGTTGTTATGTTTTTTTTTTGACGTCTCCAGTTACTCGAGATTATGGGGGAATTTACCCCAGAGCAGCAACGAGCTTTCTGTCAATTTGTGACTGGTGCACCGCGGCTTCCTCCTGGTGGTTTGGCAATTCTGAATCCCAAGTTGACAATTGTGAGAAAGGTATGATGCTTGTGTGAATTTTTGATAAGACTTGTTGTGCTTGTACAAATAAATCTTCTGTTGCTATATGTTCGTATTCACTTGTCATTTGATTTGTGGTCGCAGCATTCGTCAACTGTTGGTAACACAGTGTCTAATGCGACTGGGATGTCAGAATCTGCTGATGATGATTTGCCAAGTGTGATGACTTGTGCCAATTACCTGAAGCTTCCTCCTTATTCTACAAAGGTTTGTTGTTATTGAGTCCTTTTATTTGATGCTTTCATTTTGTAGAAGATGAAAATAAAATAAAATGATATACTCGTGTCTTGTGGATTGTGAACTCTCTTTTTATCCTCGTGCTTGTTTAGTTGCTTATATATATATATACATATTGTTTGGTTGCAACAGGAAGTCATGTACAAGAAACTACTCTACGCAATTAGTGAAGGGCAGGGATCTTTTGATTTGTCATGAGTCCACACTAACTTAACTATGTATACTATATGGGAAAACTTTTGGGTTCATTTTGTAACTGGGGTGTTGGAAGTAGTATCTACACACTGCTCATCAAAGGCTTCCTCTCGGTGCCAGTATGTAGACAGCTGCATTGATAAGGTCAGTGTTCTGATTTTTGCAGAGGTTTTCTGTTTGAAATAAATGTATTTAGGGGCAGTCTTGGTCTTCTTGTTCCGTTAAACAGTTTAAGTTTCAATCTACCTTTTTTATTCGTAGTCTCCAAATTATATCTTAATTTGTTTATAGCAATTATTCTCTCGAGTATTTTCCCTTATGTAATTAGTTCTTATACCCGGAGATATACTCCCTCTGTTCCACAACAATTTTTTTTTACAAATTTCTAAGGATATTTTTTCTTACATGGTTACCCATTCAAAAGCTTACGGGAGGCATTTAATTAGTAGTTATGACATGATAATAGAATTTTTGATGATAAAATTCCGTTCAGGTTGGTTGATCATTACACATGTTTTGGGAGAATATTGAAGATTAAAAACGAGAATTTGTGGAGTTCCTTGCCTGCCGCAATCTAGTTGTAAATAGATACGGAAGTTTTTGATTCTTCAGCTTTTGTTTCTTAAGCTTAAAGAGTATATTTGCATGCATGCATGTATGAGCATGTTATTTATTATTATTTTGTCATAGGTTCACAACATCATACATCAGGGTGATGTTATTGCTGATACTATTTTCCTTTGACTAATAAAAATTGTAGCCAAGATAAATTAAGATACAGTTTAACTGGATTGGATTACCATTGTCTCTCTCTCTCTCCCCTCCTGCTATATATATATATATATATATATATATGTCTTTATTTTGAAAATTAGTATAGAATTGTGATTTGATTTTTTTTTATAAATAATTCTCATCACAGTTTGAATTTTTAGACAAATTATCTTATTATATCAAAATGAAATGTGATTTTTTTTTTGTGTGGGGGAACGGAGGGAGGGAGTATTAGATGACATGAAACGAGAAACAAAAGAAAGCAACCCCAAATTAAAAAACAAACAAAGTAAAGCCAAAACCTTATGATCATTGCAAGAGACACGAGTGACAGTTCTATATATAATAAACAAAGTAATTTCAACAAACATTTTTGTGTAAAGCAATATCCAAAACACTACTGACAATCTGACATGCAGTTCTAAGATGGGAATTTTTATCCAAAACATTAATTTTCGACGAGCCGGAGATGCATGGTAATCCCTCCGTCTTAAATTAATTGTTCAGTTTTGACTTTTTAAAGTTAAATTGACCATTTTTAAAATTAATCTTTTTACTATTTTTGCTAAAATATAGGTGAAGAGATTATAACCAAAAGAAAGTATATATAATTTATTACTAACCTCAATTTTTATAATTTTAGAAATATATTTATATATGTTTAATTATTAATTTTAAAAATCGTCAATTTAACTTAAAAAAGTAAAAACTGAACAATTAATTTGAGGCGGAGGGAGTAACTTACTATTAGCACGCATGCACCATCTCCTAAATGCACTTAGCTACCCTCTATTTCTCGACTCTTTTGTAGAATAAAAATTTGACAAATGAGTTTGTTACGTGAGACTCTTTTTGTGTGGAATAAAAAATTTGACAAATGAATTTTGTTTCTGTTTAATGAAGGGAGGGAGTAATAACAAAAATCCTGTGTCCCTCGATCGGGAATAATCCTGAACTTGTTAAGATGAAATATTAGATTTCTTTGACCAAGAAGGATCGATGGATATAGAATACTCCCTCTATTCCACAACGATGGTTCTATTTGTTGTTGTTTTTTTTTTCTTTAATAAGAAAAAGGGTCCATTTGTTTTATAATTAGTATATTAAATTGATACAATGGATCACAAATTTATTATTATATCACCACTATTAAAATGAACACTTACTATTAACGTAGAGCTAATCTCCAGCACTATATATGTGTGTGTGTGTGTATTATAGGTGTTTGTTAAAAAATAAAGTAAAAAATACTACCTATTTATTTATTGTCATACAGCTTATTTCCAATAGCGATTGAATTAATCTGAACAGTGACAATAATGGAATAAGAAGGCTAGCTTCTTGAGATTATATATCAGTTAATTTATAATGAAATATATATATAAATGAAGAAGACGATACAGATATTAATTTGAAATTGATAATTGATAATTGATAATTTTGGGTTGCAATGAACTTCCAATATCCTTAACCTGAACTTGAAGCTCTCAACTATATAGATTAAAGCATACAATGAATAGATATACAACAAGAATCAAATTTCCCAGCCTATATAATATATATATATATGATATATATATATATATAGCATATATATATATATAATATATATATATATCATATACATATAATAATAATATATAATATATAGCATCAACAGCTTCGAAGAGCTCCATTTCATTACGAAATCATTTCTAAGGCCTTGCATGCTTGCGTTAATTAACCTGCACTTCACTTGGACAAAAAACACACAAGCAGCACACAAACAGAACACAATCCAACGCCTTGATGGTTTCAGAACAGGGCAAGCAAATCCTTGCCCTTATGGCTATCAAACCAAACGCTCAACATCTCTCGTCAAGTGTAATTGCGCAAACTTTGCTTGACTATTTTTTCTTCCCCAAGCAATGCTGCACGTTTAATAAAGCCAAATAAACAAAATCAAGATATTGATTCTAGCTTAGAGTGGTGAGATCGATATATATATAGATAGTTATTTGACGTAATTCATGTCATGAAAAATGTTTTACAAAAAGAATTTTAAGGTAAAAACTGAAATGTAACGAAATAAAAATAACATATATAATCTTATATATACAATCAAATGTAACATTTGTTGAAACAATTAAAACAATGCTACGTTTTTTTATAATATAATCGTGACAGTTGTATAAAAAAAATTACATCCATGTATGCTATATTTTCTTAATTACTAGATTTTGGTGTCAATGCCCGTAATTGTCTTTATTAATTAATTAATGTAGCTAAGTAGCTAACATGCAGTTATGTATGTATGTATGTTATTACTTACCTCTTCAACAACTTTGATGCTATTGGGAGAATTGCAATTCCCTAAAGAATACATTCCACAGGCACCAATAGGATCGCCGAAGCTTGCAAACTAAAAACTCCAGCGACCTTAATTAACTTTGTCGTCGGGGGGACAAATGAGAAGACGACTAGCCCCTGCTTTCAAATGCCTCCATCCACCACAGGCCCGCAGCTATGTTTTCTTGTTTTCTTTTCCTTCTCTTTCTCCCAATTTCTAACAGAGGGCGGTGGTAAGTTTCACGTTATGAAAAGCGGCATATTGTGTCTCTGTTTGCTGTCTTTAACCGTTATGTTCCCCGCGGGGTTCCTCCCTGTCCCTCCCGTTTTCCTCAAAACACAACCACTAGGTTCTTTTTTTTTTTTTTTCGGCTTCAAGAACTCTCTCTTATAGTGATACCCGTAATTATACCATATCAAATTAATTAAAATTACGTACATATATATATATATCATTAATTCCATCTTAAACAATCATCGTCATATTTACTATTACTCAAAAACCATGCCAATATATTGACCAGGTGAACTAGGCTAGACAGTATTGTCTATAGTATAGAGTTTAATTACATACGTATGCGTTACTACTTTGTTCTTTACTTAATTAATATAATGCATTGCATGCATGCATGAGATAGAAATTAATGTACTGAATTAAACTCATAATCTATTCCCATGCAATCATGCATCTGATACTTGAGTTTTTATGTTTGTATGAATGGCAACCTCACGTACGTATGGTAAGTAATCTATACCAATTGCTTCACGATAAATATTGTTATTTAATTGATGACTTAGCCTATTTGATATATAGAAGTTAGCCTGGAGTCATTTTAATTCTTTGATAAACGATAAACTTTGAGTAAGATAGAATTCTTGATTGACCGACAGAAAGCTACATGAAGACTTACTCAGTCTTGGGGGGAAGGCCTTCCAAGAGGGGTGAATAGAGAAGTCGCAGTAACGGCCAATGCTATTACCGTTGATCCAAATCAAACCTTTCTGCATTGAATCCATGGTGATCAGCCACTGGATTGTTGCCTTCTGGAGCATACAAAGTATGCCTGCAATATGCATGCATGCATACAAACAATCGTACCAATTATAGATTTTATATATGCATGCGCGCGTAGAATATATATAGATCTCATTACTAACCTGTGCCCCATGCATATATGCATGCAGAGTAATTTAATTAAGTATTACCTTGTACCATGTCGGCTGGAGTTTCCTAGTCCAGTATCTGCAGTCCATTTTATCTTTAGTTACGTCCCTTCCTCTTTGTACAAATCCAAAGCTTTTCTCTCAGCATTTCTCCACTAACCCCAAACCTATAATTAATTTATTAAGTCAAAAGTTTCACATTAATCACTTACGT